>VZRF01008470.1:168358-216709 GCA_013396875.1 Vireo altiloquus | reverse complement strand
GAGCAGGAGCTCCGCGCTCACCTGGTCACGGCTCCATCTCGCCCGAGCTCGCCCGTGCCCGTCCCCGGCGGAGAAGGCGCCGCCCCCGCTCCCGCAGCCCGGCCGCGCCACCGCCGGCCGGCGCCTCGCAACCGCGGAAGCGCCCGCCCCCCGCCCGCTCCGCCAATCAGAGCGCAGAGACGCCGGTGAGCGGCACGGGAAATGGCCAATGGGCCCCGAGCACCTGGGGAAGCTGACAGGAGAGAGGGACGGGCAGCGCCTGACTGACGGGGAGCGTAGCCAATCGAAAGGTAGAGATGAGGTCATCGCGGGCGGGGCGGAGAGCGCGGGCTGGTTGCTGAGCGGGGGGCGGGGCCTCGGCCTTAAAGGCGCAGCGCCGCCCTTAAGGGCGCTGTGGGGTGTGGAGGTGAGCTCATCAAGGAAGTGGGGTCAAAAACATGGAGCATCCCGTGCGCGATGGCAGTTCTGGGAGTCTCAGGTTTAATGACAAGTCAGGAATATTTACCTTCCTTTCTCCCCTCTTTTCACCCAGCACCGCCCATCCCTAATCCTTGGGGTGGGAATGGGGGGTTCCCGGCAGAGGCTGGAGCTTAAGTGCAGGAAACTAAATGCGGCTGGATGGTGATTGTTCAGCTTTATCGCCGGATTGTCGCAATCTTAAAGTAGAAGATAATATTCAGTGAAGCAAGTTTACTGGAAATTAGGGATTGGCCAGCAGAAATCTTCAAATGCCTCTCCAGCTTTTCCACACTTTGATGTGTGAAAAGCAGTTTCAGGGGTACCTGAGTCTCAAAATCACAGAGCAACCAACAATGGGGGCTGTGCTGCTATCACTGCCTGACCTGTGGCTGAACTGGAGGATGCCTGGCAGGGTGGCCTGGTCCCTCTCTTGGAGAACCACGAAGCTTCTCGATGTGGTGCAAAGCTAGGAGAATAAGTGGTGCAAGTGGGTGAAATGTCTATAATGAAAACTTTCTGGGGTTGGGGTTGTGCAGAAAATAGAGGAATGATGGCATCCCTGAAGAGCAGGGCAGAGGACCATAGCTGGAGTGTTGTAATATTGTTATAAATAGACAGTGCACTTCACCTGCGGTGATGTTCTCACCCCGGCTTACTGTATATCAAAAGGACGTGAATCATGACAGAGACTGTAACAATGCTCCGTGAAGGATTGTCTAGCACTGTGAAGCTGAAAAAGTCAGGATCACCTTTCAAAACAAAGAGAAGAGAGAGGTATACAATAACAAGTGATACAAAGAAGGCGTCATTGGCCTTTCGTTATTCTCTCATATAGTCAGAGAACTGGAAGATGTGATATAACTGCAAAGCAATGTATGTGAAGTAGTTAGGAAAAAATGTTTGTGCCGTGTACAATTAATCTGTGAACTTCATGATAAGAAGCTTGATGATACAAGTACGTTAAGAAGAACCAAATTCTTAGCCAGTTACTGCCAGTCAGCCACTATCTTGCCTTAGTTTCCAGTCCTGACTTTTATAGCTTTTTGCTTTTCATTCCCAGGGATCCATTTCAGCTTTGGCTACGCACATAAATGTTTGAAGTAACATAATTCTTCTCCCTGCTGTTTGACAGGGTTAGCCCTCCAGAGGTAGTTTAGTGGAAGAATAGAGTCAAAAACACAAAACATTCCCATGCGTGATGGTAATTCTGGGAGTTTCAGGTTTAATGACAAATCAGGAATATTCATCTTCCTTTCTCCCATGTTTTCTAACAGCTCTTTAGGGGTCTGAGACAAATACTCCAAATGAATGAGAAAGCATGGATGTCTTCCTGTCCTACATTGCCAATTTTAGCAACAATGGTGTGTGGCTCATTCTTGAAATCATTTGCTCAGGAGACTTGTTAATAGATCTGTTTACAGAACAGGGGACAGTGGATGATATGTCTAAGGGCATACCACAAACTGATGGCAAAGCTCACAGCTCTGCCCATATTTCCAGTTCACAAGCTGGAGTCCTGCTCACCGTATCTTTCTTCAAATAGGTGAACGTGTAGGAGATGGAAGCATTTCTCCTCATTTCTGTGTGTGGGTTTCACTGGTCACTAAGGTCTCTACTGATTTACAAACTCTGCGTGTTACAGATTGTTTTCAGTAGGTATGGCTATACTTTTCTAAGTTTTTGAAGGTATTTATAGGCCTTGATAAATATATAGTAGGGGAAATCATAAAGAAATAATTCCACTTGTCCATAAAATATTTCTGTCTTCACCTGAAACAGGGACGAATGAAGAACAAGTATTACATGCGAGCTATATTCTTTGGTTTTGTTTTAAAGGCCTCATTATTTTCAGTAGCTTTCCATTTCCATTTCCTTAAGACTCGTAATGAATTAACTAAATTCACATAAGAACATCTGCAGTATTAGTAAAGGCAGCAAATGAAGTCTATTAAATTACTTCAATTGGATTTAATGTTAGATGAAAGTTTACACTGAACAAAGAAGGTGCCAGTGCAGTATAACAGAATACAACAGAATTCAATACATTTACAGTGAGACTGATCCTAAGTGCAGTTCTGAACCCAACTGCACAATTACAAAACTAAGTTACTTCTGGGTGCCTACCCATGAACAACCAAGCTTGGAATCTTATGCAGAAATATTTGATTTTCCTGACCTGATGTCTTAGTTATCGTTGACTTAGCGTTACATTCACTTTTGCATTTGGATTTCCTTTCTCTTTAAAGAAAAGCAGGTAAGAATGGAGGGGAAAAAATCAAAAGAGAACAAAGTAAAGGGTGTCCCTAAGAGTGTTTCTAAAGATAAAGGTCTTTAAATGGCTCAATGTTGTGCTTAACATTAAAGGCTGGATGGCCTTCAGCCATCTAAAGATGACTCTGCTTAAAACCACAAGCTATTACAGGAACCTTAATGACCCAACAACTCAGAACATGCCTAAAAGTGCCCTGGCGTGAGGCTGATGGACAAATCGTCTCCCGATGGAGAAAGAACCTTATTGGCACAGATAACTGGTCTAGCTTCACTTTTGGGGGAGTAAGGAATTCTGCTACCTTGGCTTCTGACTGGTAACCTGCATCTCAGCAGCTCAGCAAGATCCCAGGTTTTCCAGTGGTTTGCACAGACTACAGCAGCAGGGGCTCACACGCGTGTGTGTACACATAAGCAAGAGCATGCAGGGACTTCCCAGGGCTCTGGGGAAGCTCCTTCCAGAGGCACTTGGCCAAACAGGGATGGTTGCCAGCCCTGGGCTCAGCAGAGCCTGCACACCAGCTGCCGTGGCCAGGCTCCTGCAAGACACTGACCTGGGCTCACGGGAAACCACCTCTGTGGTGCCTCTGCCCCAGCGTCTCTGGTGAGCACTTGCAGATGGATTTTGCTGGGCCATAATTGCCTGTATCAGGGCTGGAGGAGCCTTTCCACCAGACCAAGCACTGTCCGTCACTTGATCAGCTCAGCTTCCCTGTCTGGCTTCCAGCCAGAGCCTGCAATTCCCTCCCAGGCTGCAGGGCAGAGGTTGAGGATGAGGGTGTGCCAGGCAAGGTTGGGCAGGGAAAGGAGTAGGAGGATGCAGAAGCACTGGAGTTCAGGCATGCATTTGGGTATGCAGGAGGAGGAGCAGGCTGTAAACGCTGAAGGTTGGGCCCCTAAAGGAAAGCAGAGGGCTGTGAATGGTCCAGCTCTGAGCAGGCAGCTCCTGCAACCCCCCCATACACAGTGGTGCCTCAGTCCTGCTGTGTCCGGAGAGCTTTAAAGGAAGCAGTTGACTTCAGGGTTGCACTGTAAAACTAGGAGGAGATGGTGTGTTCTCAGCTTTATTTAATCAAGTCCTGACAAGCAAGAGACAACTAGAAAAAGTGCCTAACAAGATTCCTTGCCTTCAGTGAGGCCAGTTGTTTTCACTCTAAAACGTGAATCCCGCTCTTTACATGGTTTCATTCTTAGTTTCCATGGCCTGCACATCAGTGGTTGGTTTCTGTCCTATAATCCGTACAGTATAATTGTCTCTTGAGAAAGGAGTTGGGCAAGGATATAAACATCTTAGAGAGGTAGTTCAATGACTGTTCAAAATGTTAGAGACACTCATTTTCCTATCTTACAGAGAATTTTCTGGTTTGGAATGGGTCAGCAGTTTCAGTTTGGTAAACACCAACATATTTCTATTAATCTGAGCTTTGCTGGGCAAGGAATTTACCTTCCTATGTGCCCTTTACAAGAACAGAGGATTTTGCCAGCTCAGCTGCTCAAAGAAAGAGTAACATAAAGGAAAAACAGAATTCCTTTTTAAAAGTATGTCCTTTAGGCAAATATCAAGCATGAAAATTTCCAATAAAGAAATTTTTTGGGGGAGTGTAAGTGCTCATTAAAAAGTGTGTGGACTAGTATCAGAGTCCAGGGTTAACAATTAGTGTCTTCTATGAAAGAATACATTAATCATTAACTTGAGGCTGTGACTTCCGAGTTGTGACCCATATAGATAGAAAAGCATTTACCATAGTAAATAACGCAGTTTACAAACTCATCGGTTCAAAAGTTCAGGGATAAAGCTACATTGTGGTTTATGAGAAGAGGTGAAGTTTGGCCATCGTCTTTTGGCTCGAAAGGACTGGAGCAGACACCAACTCGTTTCTGGGGCTTTGTAGTATTTCACTGCTTCCCTTAGATGGAGCCAAACTCACATCGTCCGGCTGCCTGTGACTCACCAGCAGTGCATGCAACTTCCCAAAAATCAGAGAATTATGCAGCAGGAGAGTTTGTCATGGGTCCCTAAGCCCCATTTCCTGCCCGTTCCCCTAGACTGACTTCCTAATACTGGTTCATTGCCTCCCAGGTCTGTTCCCACAGTGCCAGACAGTGACACACAAAAGCACTAAACTGACACTGACCTTCCCTTTCAGCTTGAGGGGAAATGTTTTTTCAGATGTAACAAATACTACCTTTCTAACCACACATTATATCACAGCTTGTGCTACTGGTCTATTCGTCTGCACATTGAATGGATAAGGCATTAGAAAGCATCTTTTGGAGGCTTTTTCCTTCCATGTCGCACTCTGATCTTGGGCAAAATCCTGATCTACCAGGTCTTGTCACTCTGGCCCCCCACTACAAAATGTTTGGGATCTATATGGTTGCAATGCAATGACTTGTAATGGAACATAGGAACTTCAGAGAACAGAGAGGAGTCTACAGCCTCTGCCACCTGTGAAGTTACAGCTAAATTACAACAATTTGTAAAAATAAGGAAGACAGACACAGCTATCAGCCAAACAAGGATAACAGAATTACAGGGTAAGGAGTGAGAATTTCCAATCTTTGGGAGTAAGAAACTATAGTTACTCTCCTGACAGCAACTAAAAGTTCTTTCCTCAATTCAAGAGCCAAGAAAGGCATCTTCACATCTGTGTTTAGAAGAGTGCAAAGCCATGTTCCAGTAAAGGGCAAGAGTAAATATTTCCACACTGATTTTACTTACCTGGCAACAGATTTCATTATACTGGATTTGAAAGTGCTGTGGAAACATCTGAGGAAACTTAGAAAGAATGCTCTTTTCCTAGCCTTTTATTTTTAAGCAAGACTACAGAACAGGTAATTTTCTCAAAAGACCATTACATTTAAAGGGTCTGCCTTGTTATCCTGCCATTCAGCGTTCAGACTACGTCATGATGAATTGAAACACGGAGACTGTGTCTTGGTAATATCCCAGTGATATAATTGTTCAACTAACTGGAGAAAAGATCTGTGTCTGATTTTATATCCCGGTCTTCTACACCTATCGTGACATTTGCAGGAGTCATTTTATCCCTTCCACAGAGGCATATGGAGTGCAGCAAGAGGTTGTGACAACCAAACAGTTGAGAAAGCTGGGAAAGGTTTTCTGGTGCCAGACCAGTGTTTTGGATGAAGCCTCCTTTTCCAGCGACTTGCTGGAAAAAATTGATGCTGGAGCCCACTCTGGTTTGGCACATTCTCATCAGGACTGTATTACTTCCCAGCTGCTGTTCTTACTCCACAGTCTGCTCTCGAAGGAGTTATGTTCTCCATCTTTCATTGCCAGAGAAGGTGCAACTGGAGGATTTGGAAAGAGGAGATTTGATCCCCACACAACCCTGGAGGTTCCCCAGAGCAGTGAGTAATCAGCATGGGGAGAGGACGTGTGACACTCTCATCTTTACTTTGTCTAGATGTTTCCCATGAAGCAACAAGAGGACCTTTGGATGTTTCTTTGCAAAGCCCGGGTATGATTTCAGCTGCGATGTCACCCTGCAAGAGCTGACTCACCCAGCAGGGCTGCGGTTCCAAGGAACACATGCAGAGGCTGGGAAAGTTCAGAGCTATTTTCAGAGCTTGGGGGAGTTGCCCTGTGGGGTCCCACTCTCTGGAAGAGGTGCTGGACAGAGAGTGTGCTGTCCAAGAGGCTCAATAAAACTGGACACTGCCATAACCTCACAGGCTTCAAAACAGACTGCAAAGACAGAAAATAGTAGAGGAAAATAATCACCATCCACTGGGAAAGAGCTCCTTCAGTATTTTGATCTGACCAATCGCCTTTGCATAACTTAGCTGCATTAAATGGTCTCTGGAGCAGAATTTTGGCAGTGCTCAGAGAAGATGGGAAATTGTGCAACACAATGGCAGAGTATGCCAATATTCACCAAAATGAGTGCAGCCTCATTTTCTGCCTCAGTTTACCTTTATCTGTTTACCTTGACCCAACTAACACACCTGGTATTTCCAAAACTCTCCCTAGTCTGGGTAAGGCTTGTGAACATAACATTCAGCCTTCCAGCCTTAATAACAAGATTTACAATTGTGATAAGAAACATTTTTAAATGTGATTTAAAATATATACTAAAAAACAGTGGAGGGAAAAGCTCTGGAGAGAAGTTAGAGTATTCTGATTTATGCTTGGGAAAAGAGGGATCAAATGGAAGGGGGAAAAAAAAAGAAAGAATGCTTAATATTGTCTGGGGAACACAGCAGCAGCCTCTCTCAGACAGGCCTGATGTTCCTACAAAATACCCAATCCAGGAGTGAGCGTCCCAGATAAACAAAGAGGCACAAACATAGGAAGTAGGAACGAAATTCAAGTGGAGCTGTTTTCCACTTTCCCCTGCCCCTGCTGCAGCACAACGTTGAAACTGAGCAGATGAATTTGCTCCCAAAGAAAGATATCCTTGTGTGGCAGAGTTGCCCGTCAGACACCAAAAGCTCTTCCAGCTGCTGGTAGCGTAGCAAGAGTGAGGAGCTCCTGGCCAGGGCTCTCCCGAAGGAACCCACGCAAATCAGGGAGTGCCCGGGGCCGGTTTGTTTGCACTGGGAACTGCTCAGCATCTTGGATACCGACACTCCACGACTCCTTCTGCTCCCAGAGAGCCCTTTGTCAGAGTTAAACGTCTGGTTAAAGGGGCTGATAATAAAGCATTTTCACAGAGCTGATTTCTCCAGAAACCTGTGCGATGCCAGTACGTAATGTCAGGAGGCAGCTTTGCCTGAAATATCAGGGGCATCTCGTTTCAAAAAAAGGATACTGGAGAAAGGATGTAGTTGGAATTGAAGGAAAGATAGGATTAAAAGGAGGGAGATAGTGCTATGCTAAAGCACCCTGTGATTATTTAGTTTACAGGGAGACATTCAGAAAAGGGAACATAAAGGAAAAGCAGAAAATACTGAAGTGTCAAGGTGCCCTACTGTGCCCTGATTGCTCCTATACTGATTGAGGACCCAATGAACCCCAAAAGGGATGCATTTTGAAGTGGGTAACAGGAGACATGTTTATTGCAGAGTAATGTTGGGTGTCTACAGGAAATATATTTACTACATAATGTTATTTGTGAAACTTTTGCTGACCGTCACTGAGAGCAAGAGTCATCTTAAGACTTAAGTAGGATTAGAGAGGGGAAAAAAAGAGGATAATCAGGGGTTGTTACTTTTATTCTCTCTTTCATGTTTGAGGGACTAGCTTCAGGGCATAGAGCAACCTGAGAAAGCCCACGATTAGAAATTACTATAGTAGGCAAATTATCCTATTCTTCTCTTGAACTTTTCTGGGAATAATCTTCTGCTGGTTTCTGTCACAGATAGGATAGTAGCCTGCAGGGGTAATTTTTTCAGTATGTTTTTTACTGCTGGGGTGTGTTAGTAAAGGTATGAGCTGGAATTTCAAAGACTGTTTTCAGGCCTCTTTCTTTGGCAGAAGAACACCACATGACAGATGAAGATAGAGGTCAAATGACTGACACATTTTTTCAACCACTCAATTCTGTCCCAAACATAAGAAAAAACGATTTTAAATCTGTATTTTGTGACTATGCTTCTTTTTTTCACAGCGACATAGAGAGAGACAGAGAATCTCCTAGGTTAATATTGTCCAACTTTATATCTTGAGCATCATCTATTTCCTGGACATTGTCTGTATCTCTATTGCTGTTTCTGCTGTAGTGAAGAAATCCAACCTTCTCTGCTGCCAGCATGTTCCAGACATCTTAATCTTTGAAATTTGTTAACGTGTGGGCAATGTGGTCTGGCATATTGAGGGTCCTTATGTTTCCTCCCCCTGCTACGGATGTCAGTTCTCCAGCATCCCTATTGCCACTGCTGCATACACAGACTGAAGTTTAGCCACTGTTCAACAATTTTCTCCCTAAGATATTGCAAGTCCCTTCTTGCTGACTTGATCATTTGCCTTCTATGGGCACATTACCCTGGTCTGGCTCCATGGCAGGCTTATTCTGATGGTGCCAGAGGTTGACATTCACTCTCCCTACTCTGGCTGTGTCCTGTAGTGACCTTCACTCCTCACATGATGCTACCTACATGCAGATATTCTGAAAGATAAGTCTCCTCTGCCCCAGCAAAGTGCCCAGCTTAGGGTGAAGTGAGCCACATGGTTGCTGTAAGTCTGGTCTCCTCTATCTGCTGGGCACGGTGTCACTTGCTGCCATGGGTACACACACCCTCTGATCCTCATCTGCTCTTGCACCTGAAATGTACACTTCATCCTGGGCTGTGCACTGAGCTGGCTCATCCCTCTCTGTACTCAGTGGCTCGTGAGAGCTCACTGGGTCTCTCTGTCAGGTCAGCGGCCCAAGACTGCCAGGTTGTGACCTCACATTTGCCAAGAGGCAGATAGCAAGCCAAAAAGTAGAGGTGGTTGATCTAAAGGGACCTAAACAGGTGCCTGAAGTCCAGAAAGGACCTTCAAAGGGGATGTTTCATTTTCCCTGGTGATTCCATGCTTTAAAATGTTTAAACAAATCCAATGTATAATTTGGTCAAATGACAAGAATTTATATAGAAGAGAATGGTGATAATAACTCACGAAGCTTTGTAGGATATAAATGTCAAGGAAGGAGGAGTGGTTATGGTGGTACTAGTGTGATAGCCAGGAGGACCCAAGTGAATTTGAGAAAAGGAAAATTTTGGCTCAGTACAAGGAACAAAAATATAAACTAAATAAAGCGACCTAAAATAAGTAACTGTACAAAGCCTAAGAAACCAAACAAACCCTTTCCTCCAAGTAGTTATTTTGGAAGAGGAAAAGTACCAGATACTACATTGAGTTCTTTGCAAGCTCCACTCTTGTTGTGGGTTTTTGTATGAAAGCCACTCAAAAAGTTATGGTGATGGTGGCGGCCTAAAATGGAAAGAGCCAACAATAATCACTGTTGGATTTGAACAATCCCAAAAAAAGGGAGAGGATGAAATCCCTCAGAAGCAGTAAATTAAAACTGAGCAGAAACCTGGCACGTAGAGTAAATGACGCATACAGTGAATGGCACAATCTTCTGTTGGGCACTGCACATAGAGGACAGACACATCATGATTTTCCGTGTCTAAAATAAAAAGCCTATAAAAAGTACTTATTCCCATTATGGAGACAAATACATTTGACAAGAGTGATTTGTCTTCTTATTATGGAATTGATGCTTTTTTTCTTTCTTTTTTTTTTTGTGTCCTCCTTTCCCTGGTGAGCTTTAAGTGAGGAGAAAAAAAAGGTGTCTGATCTCAGTAAGTTTGGCACAGATGAGGGGTCTGAAACTGGGACAATATTACTGCTTTTCACATCGACAGTGCTCTCTGTTCACTGGTGTGTCCCTGGGGTTTAGAGGATGCAATAAAGCATGTTCAGTCCAAGTGGCGGAAAAAACTTCAGACAAAAATAGACAGTCTTTAAATTTAGGCGCTGTGTTAGAAGATTTTAGCAGGAGATAAACTAAATGTTTGAAGACGTGGAAAGTTGAAGTCAGGCTAATGGTCAAAACCAGAGATCAAAGTTGATCTTCCCAGACAGACTTTTCTATTTTTCAATGAAGGGGGTTTTTTAAATGAAGGCTAGAAATATCTGTGTATTGATGGCTGTGCTGTGATAGATGAGTAGTAAAACAAGGCTGGTCACTAGATCAGTGGGACAGATGCTGCAAAGGAGAGCATCCTCTTCAGTTTTATGAAGCACTGACTCCTGTGCCAGCAGGGAGGCAAAGAGCTGCTGCACCATGTTCACAGTCCATTAACTGGCATTTTCAGTGCATACCAAACCCCAGATCAAATAACTCTGCTGTTAGATCAGCTAAAGTGTGCTGCTGCTTATTTCTCTCCGTCACATCCCAGTTACCAGGCTGCAGGGGCACCAGTGAAAGTGGCATGTGGAAGCTTTAAACTATATAAACTTTGGGTCTTGAAACAAACAAACGTGCAATGAATGAGCACTCGTTGTTCCCTTGTTCTGTGTTTATGCTTTGGTGAAGAAGGCATAGGGTTCCTGCTGGAAAGTGGGATGACAAGTTTAAAAGGACATGGGCACAGTGCCTGCATGGGCAGGGCCAGGCTGTGCAGAGCCACCACTCTTCTCCTTCCTGCTGCTCTGGTTCCTGGGATGAAAGTATCTAGCTCAGTACTCGCCTCTCTGCTGGCTTCTGGCCCGGGATGGCTAATGATTGCTGGTAGGAAGGAGGCAGGAAACAGGAATGTCCTGCCATCACGGCACTCTCCATTCCCCTCCATGTTTTTGAGCTTTTGGGCATTTTGTTTCAAGGGCAGCGTTCTCCGGATGTTTTCATTCTCGTGTACTTGCAGATGTGACTCTCTGCCAAGCGATGTGCCTTTTTTTATCTGGGAAAATCCTTGGTGTGTTTTACGAGACGGACATGCGAGGCCCAGGAACTACCAGCACGTACAAACGTCTGCAATCTTTCCTCAGATAAAGCCTGCGGGCCGGATTTTTGCCATTCCCCCGAGACAGCAGAAATGAGCGCTCCCAGCGGCGCCCGGGTGCTGTTTGCGGGAGAGGCTCCCGCTGGCCCCGGGCCAGAGCCCGCAGCCTGTCCCAGCCCCGGGCGGCGAGGGAGACGTGCCGGCAGCGCTCTGCTCTGTCTCCGCTCGGCACAGCAACCCCGGGCTGACAGCACGGCTGCGATGCCGGGCAGGCTCTGCATTGCTTCACTGCCGTAGGGTGGGGGAATGAACCGCACTGACCCCTCGGATGGTAAAGGACACAGAGGCAGGTTAAATCTCCTCTCTTGTATTGCCACCTAATCCTGCCGTGCTGTCCTTCCCGAGCCCCATCCTTCTGTCTTTTCGGATCATGTTTATTAACCTCTTCCCCCACATATCTATTACTGATTTCTTCCCTATAGGTCCTGATTTTTATTTTAACCCTTTTACCTGCTCTGCTAACAAACACCCAAATCCCACACTTGAACAGAAATACTGGAACTCCTGAACATACCAGGGACAATGTCTACCTAATATTATTATCATTACTAATATAACAGCATGTAAAAATTAAAATAATATATAAAACAGGTAAAATAATGCCAGTTACATACGAGTATCCTACAGCTGGGAGCAACAATTCCCAGGAATGCTCTATTCCGTTCAAGGATGGCACATGCTTGGGGGACATAGTCTGCCTGTGCCAAACAAAATGTAGGAACCGAGACAACATTGTTCTTTGTTTTTATTTAATGGCTTATAATCTCAACAGGCATGGAGCCGAGGGTAATAGCAAGGCTAACTTTACATCTGAAGTCAGGGCACAGCTGCGTTAGAAAATTTTAATGAAAGAGGATGTGGTTTTCTTTTTATGCTAATAAAGCTTGTATCCCTTAGGGATTAGAGAGGGGACCTGTCTTAAAATTTCCCTGTCTTGAAATTTCCCTGAGACAGTACAGGTCACGCACAGACACCCAACCTAGATCATTTCTGCCCACACCACTTGTCAATGCTATCAACAACTTGAAATCAGACTCTGTAAGAGGAAGGTAAGGTAAACTCAGCTATTAGCATTTTCCTCCCTGTGCCCCTCATAATCAGATGTGGCCTTGTTCCTCTTCCTGGGCGAGCAGTTTTATAGCGAGGTGAGGCACTGGAGGAGCCATATACATGTACCTTCAGAAAGCTGCAATATTTAGCTGTTGTTTTTGTTTTATGGCAGATGAAGCAATGTGAAAGTACAAGGGATATCCAGCAGGATGACTTGTGGTGTGGATGAAGAACACCTTCATCCTCTCTGGAACACACCTCCTTTATTGCTGCTAGTGATGCATGCATAATATCAATGAATCAATGGTGGTAACTGTGCTTGTCACTGAAAATATGATCATGGAAGTAGCTGGGCATAGCCTAGGTTAGAATCAGCAGGAACAAATGTGACTGTGTGTCTTTTCTTGCTGTTCAGACATCCATATCCTAAGAAAACCCTCCACTGTCCAAAATAATGGAAGTGTTCTTATATTTGCCAGCTCAAGAGCTGTTTTATTAGTGATATCAAGAGGGAAAACATGGTGTTAATGAGGCCAGACCACCTCAGTCCCTGCTTATTTGTGTTTTGGATTGCTGTGAGCGGAGCTCCATGACCCAATGATGTGAACAGGGGGATGTCCCTGGCAGCAGAGCCCCCCTGTTGAGGAAGGGCATGGCACTGGGGGTCATCAGGGATGAAGACCCAGTGCTGTGCCTTTATTTCTACAGCCCGTGCAGTTTAACTCTGGACAGAAGTTTGAGGCCACCATCTCCTGATTCAGGTTCCTCACTAGCAATGCTTGTGCGTGTGGAGCCATTGCTTCCCCCTTACATCTCCAGCCCTTCCTTTCTTCAGCTGCACCTCAGCACAACCACCTCCTCTGCAGCACCAGCACCATGGGTTATAGAGCCAAGTGTTGAAGCCCAGCAGAGAACTGATCCAGGCTAAAAGCCCAGCGTGTTAGGAGGAGAAGACAGCTAGATCTCTTTAAATGGGTGTTGCCACAAAAAGCCCTTCAGGAAAATGCAGCCCCTGGGTTCAGATGGCAGCCATGAGCATGACCAGCCCTCCCTGGGCATAGATGTGCGAACATGGAGAAACCTGCCCGTGTTTTTGCCCCACTTGGATCCACTGATTGTGTCTGCTCCTGTGTTCAATCTTCACATGGAAAAAAAGGAAGGTGGGTGCCTTTCTGACCCTACTTTTTTCACTACTAAAAGATTAAAAAGAAAAAAAAAAGAAAAGGTTCCTACCTTCAAATGTTTTCCTCTCTGTCAGAAATCCAGATCTCAGCAAGCTGGCTTCCTTGAAAGCTTCTGGTGATAAAGTAGAAGGATTTGTGTGAGCCACCAGCTGCAGCAACATTCAGGGAAAATCTGAGGGAGGGGAAATGATTTCATCGAGACCACCTGGAGCTGTGTGTGCCACCAAAGAGGACCAATGGGGCAGAAAGCAGCAATGAAAGGTCAAGTTTTCAAGATAAATATGGAAACAGTCATTGCACAGCATTTCTCTGGTAATTCACTTTGCAAATACAAAAACTCCCAGAAGTGAGTGTTAACCACAGTGCTACGCCCTAATTAAACCTCTCCAGCAAATCACAGCCACAGACCCCAATTCTGCTTCAGTTCAGCTTCCTCTTACATGGCTTCTGGGCTTCCCAGCGCTGCCATAGCTGAGAGCTACCCCACCCTTCAGAGTCTCCCATGGCTCAAGCTCTGCTTACTGACTCGGTGAAATGAGGTTGTCCTTCTGAAGTTCACCACTCACTTCAACCACAGCCCTGAAAGAGCTGCTCGCAGGTGGCTGAACCTCAGGCAGATATTGTTGCTAAATAGCTGGAGATAGCACTCAGTTAAAAAGCAGGAGGCATAGTAAAAGCATGAGTGCAAGCTTTCATGGTGAAAAGGAACAGTTAATTGAGCCTTAGGCACAACGTGTCTCTCTTACACTTAATTTAACACTCATTCTGACAGCACCTGGTGATGCAGATCTTTCATCTGTTGGCTGCAGCCTCTCCCACAGCGGTGACTCAGCTGGCCTTTTCCTACAAGCTTTGAGAGGGAACCCGTCCAAGAGCTCCTAGTAAAATTCAGTCCCCTTAGACCCAGCAATTTCTTGCCTCTCTAGGAATGATTGCATCAAGCAAAGCCTAGGAAGAGCTGGTCCAGTTACTCCTTGTTTGGAAAGAGGAGAAGCACTATTGCAGGCCTAAGCTTGCTTCTTTGTGGACAGGAAAACACCTCCAGGCTATTCTTGCCTCTCCTCCCAGGCCTGTGTCCTCTGTCCTTGCTGTTTTGATATATTAGCAATACTTCAGGAATTGCATTTGGTACTCCCTTTCTGTTGGACGGGGGCAGGGGAAAACAAAGCTTCAAAGGGTTGATGATGTTGCTGTTCATCAGTCTGTTCATGCAGGTAGGAAGTTTGGTTGGCGATTTTGAAAATATTAATGTTTCTTTCATAAACTGGCTTTCCACCCAGTATTATGGTCCCCTGGCCTCTCCCTCCTGGCAGGAGGGCTCTGCCACTGAGAGAAGCCACCCTCATTGTGCCACCTGTAGCAACATTTTTCTCTGCTCCCATGGAGAACCAATCTGAGTAGGTAGCATTTAGAAAAATATAAAATTAATATAAAATAAATATAAAATTAATATAAAAAAACAAACAGGAAAGCTTTTTCATCAGATATGCCCCCTGCACTGAGTCATTAAATGCTACAGTGAGGATTAAGCCAGGGTGAGGGTCCAATTTATTCCCATCCTTGCATTGCCCCTACCCCGATTCTGCCTGGCTGCTGGCCAGGTGACACAAAGCACTCAGGCAGGGGATGCTACATGCAAAACAAACCAGGTGAAACCTGGGAGGCAGGATGCCTGTCAGCAGTTTGACCATGCAAATGCTTGCAGCAGCTCAAAGTGGGGAATGAACAACTGAGAAAAGGGGGGTGATACTGAGCTCAGCTCTCCAGAACCTGGCAAATAGATTTCCTGGGATGTTTAGGGGATATCTCACAGACTGCAGGACAGACAGTGCTGCCTGCAGTCCCTGGGGTCAGGGACCTGAGAGCCCATTTGCCCTTTTTGCTGAAGTGCTGTGAATTAGTATTATAAAACCACAACTTCCCTCCAACCCCTTGCCTGCTGCATTCCTCTGTGGGCTGAAGTTTTTCATCTTAGCCTGAAGGTTTTCCAGGGGAGGACACAAATTTGATTGCAATGGATTGGCTGCCATGCCCTGCCTCCTGTAGCCATCAATGTCCCCTCATACAGCTGAAGGGCCGCCAGGGAGGAGGGGTCCCACAGACGGTGCCACTCCCTTGTGGCATCGCCCACACCAGCACTTGGTGTGCACTGTGATGCACAGGGCCAGGATGGGGAAGAGTTGAGAGGGTTAAGGCACCTCTGAAAGGAGCAGGGTGAAATTTGATTGCCTGTGAAGGCAGGCTCTGGCCACAGCAGGCAGTACCTTCCATAGAGCCAGCAAGAGGCTGGAGGGTCTCCAAGACTGGGGAAAACTCATTGTCTGTTGGGGAGACAAGGAGATTTTATGGGAAAAATTGAGGTGCACACACATTGAAAAGTGTTCAGAGGGAGAAAGGGACTCTGGAAGGCTGGCTGGAAGTGGTGCTTACAGGACTGGCCAGCTGCCAGCAGTGGCTGAAGCTACACAGAGCATTTCAAGCTTAAGAGGTCAAGGAAGAACTGTCAGGGAGCCTAAGAGCAGGGAAGGCCAGTGAGTATTCCAAGCCCAGTCTGAAGCTCATGGGAAGATGAGTTTAGGAGCAGAGGGAATTGAGGTGACCCTTTGCAGCTACCTCAAGTCACACACTTACCATCTTCACCATGAGCAGGCAATCCAGAGCTGGTTTTTGTCCTGACTCAGCCACTTTGCTCCAAACAGGAAACTAAGAAATGTGTTTATGTCTTCCTCAAGAGGAAAATAAAAAACAGAGCAAAAGTCTCCAAAGAGCAAAAGGGATTACAGGAATGAAAGATGGACAACAGGAAACACTATTTCCACTGCTGGGAAATGCAGTTGTTATGTCAAACAGCTGCCATTGGCAGTCCCACATGACATGATAAATGGAATTGGGCTTGGTGTGGAAGCTAGCTGGCCTACACGAGACAAATCCTTATGGGAAGAGATGAAAGCTTGAGGAAGAGTTTGTCCACACCCAAACGTGGGTGGCTTTGGAGGACCTCAGCTATCGGTGACCCAAGTTTGCTGTGGGGTAGATGCTGGGAGCCACTGGCACTCTGAACCCACCCACACAGTTTGCCCTTGAGGATAGCAAGAGATTTCAAGGGAAACCTTTTCCTTTCAAGGGTGACCTCTTTCTTTCACACAATGCAAAACCAATGTCCTGTTCAGCTCAGTTTGAGATACTATCAGGGAGCAAAAATAAAGGAAGCAAATGAGCTGGAAGAGGTGAATGTCCCAAAAACCCTGGGTGTGCTCTTACACCCACTGGGAGTTTCCTGTCACCGGACACAAATGAAGAAAAGCCACTGAGAAACCACATGGACCCCTTGAACCACATCTGAGCCAGCTACGTGCCTGGTGGAACCACCGCCTTGTTGACCTCTGCCAGTGACAGAGGGCTGAAAATCCCAGTGGGCAGCTTTGCTCAAAAACAGACATAAACACATTGGCTGTGACATTTTGTACCAGAAATCGTGTGGCCAGCAGGACCAGTGCAGTGATCATCCCCCCATACTCAGCACTGGTGAGGCTGAACCTCGAATCCTGTGTTCACTTTTGGGCCCCTCACTACAATAAAGGCATTGAGGTGCTGGAGCATGTCCAGAGAAGGGCAACGGTGAAGGGTCTGGAACACAAATCTTTTGGGGACCAGCTGAAGGAGCTGGGGTTGTTTAGCCTGGAGAAAAGGAAGCTCAGGGGAGACCTTATCACTCTCTAAATTACCTGACAGGAGGTTGCAGCAAGACGAAAGTCAGCCTCTTCTCCCAGGTAACAACAGACAGGACAAGTGGAAACAGCTTCAGGTTGTGCCAGAGGAGGTTTTGATTGGATAGTCATAAAATTTTCTTCACCAAAATGGTTGTCTAGCAGTTGGACAGGCAGTCCAGAGAAGTGGTGAAGTCACCATCCCTGGATGTATTTAAAAGATGTGAAGATATGGTACTTGAGGACATGGTTTAGTGCTGGATTAAAAATTTGACTCAATAATCTAAAGGTGTTTTCCAACAAATGATTCTAAGATTCCATTATAGTATCCTATCTTTGTAGCCCAGAGAATATGTAGATGGTGACTCCCCTGTTGCAGTGCTGGCAGCTCTGCAGGACAAAGTGCTGATTTCTGTATCCCAAAGAACCTTTGAAGCACCAAAACTGCAAAAGTAACCTTAAATAGTACCATTCTTGCAGGGACCTCACACACTGTCTGAGGGGAGACTTATGTGCTTGTTTTAGAAAAGCAGTCTTTTCAGACAGGTGACCACCTTTCCCTTTAGTTTTAAATAGATTTTCTTAATAAAATTATGAGCTTGTCCCCATTTTGGGGGCTAGTTGCTCTATTTGATTGCTCAAAATTGGATGTGAAGGACTCTCTGATGCATTGAAAGCAAATATGCCAAGCAGAGTGGCTTGAGAGCCAAAATAGCAACTGAGCCCCTTTCTGAAGGTTGGTGACAGTATCTGATACAGTGGTGACAATGTGCCTTTAAAATACAGAGGACAATTATTGTGTCCTTCTGTCCGCACCTCTGTTTGCCAGCCTTCCAACCCAGCCCTTCCCAGGAGACAGGGGAAAGGCAAAGCCCGCAGCAATTGATTTAATTGGCTTCCCCGCCCTGTAATTTTTATCCTCTGCTGTACAGCTGGCATTTTGCTTTCATACTCCTGTATTCAATACAAATTAATGATGTTTAAAAAGGACAGGAATATTGCTCTCAGATGTACTGAATCGTGGCCCTCCCCATAAACTCTAATTTCCGCAGATTAAGTTGTTTAGAAATCTGTGGATGTAATTAGTAACAGCCAAAGGGCAGGAGTATTTAAGCAAAGAACAAAAAGAAAATTCTGTGTGAAAGAAGCTTCAATTTTATTGTTAAAAAGATCATTTAAACAAATGTATTCAACTTCATCAGTGAAGTAACGGCTAAAATTACCAATAAATAAATAAAGAACCCTGACAAATTCTCTCTGCTATTGTCTAGCTGCTCCAAGGAGGTTTTGTCCTCCCATGGCAGCCGCCTCAGTACAAGCAGAAAAGATAAACTGGTTTTGGCCAGCAGGTCCCCTCCAGCACTGTGGCCCATAGCTGCTTCCAGAAGAGCTGAGGGAGCAGAGGAGAGGCAAAGGAGCAGCAGCTTGGCTCCTGGAACACCTCAACCACCCCAGTCCTGAAGAAAAGAAGGCTCTGGGGAAACCGTATTGCAGCCTTTCTTAAAAGTGAGCCTTGAGGTAAGATGAGGAGAAACTCTTTATCAGGGCCTGTTGCAATAGAACAAGGGATAAACTGAAGGAGGATCAACTTAGATTAGGTATAAGGAAGAAGTTTTTTACAATGAGGGTGGTGAAACACTGGAACAGGCTCCCTAGAGAGGTGGTAGATGCTCCATCCCTGGCAGCATTCAAGGTCAGGCTGGATGGGACTGAGCAAACTGGTGCAGTGGAAAATGTCCCTGCTCGTCGCAGGGAGGTTGAACTAGATGGTCTGTAAGGGTCCCTTTCAACCCAAACCATTCTATGATTCTGTGATTTGAGCATCCCAGAGATTTTGGGAATTCACAAGAAAATCAGAGTGCAGTACTCACTTCTTGTAGGGACCCCTAGAGCCCGAATAGGTCCCAACACAGAGGCAGACACAGCTGGCATTGCAGCCTGAGCTCCTGACAAGGATAGCTGAATCAGCACAAAATTAGCTGAGGGAGCGAAAATGAGGGAGTGGAAAAACAGAGGGGAGATGAATGAGAAGAGCAGAAGAGAGGCAATTCCTGCCACAGGTCCCTGCAGCATCCCCTCTGAAGGGCTCTCTAGGCTCTCGCCCACCCACACTCAGGTGCGTACTCACAATGAAAAGTGATATATTGTACAAAAACATGGCTTTGTTTCTTTCTTTCCTGTCACTATCTCTCAGCCCAGTGCCTTCCTCACCAACAGCTTTTGTGCACGAAGGATGTCTGACACCTGCTGAAACAGAGCTGGGCTTTTCTTTAAGCACATCCCTCTCACTGGCTGCAGGACTGCTGGCACACTGAGCGGGTGAAGCTGCCAATTGCCCAAGAGATCAAAATTTCAGCACAAAGCAGAATTAGTAGGAAGGTGGGTTGGGATGGAGGCAGGAGGAAGCAAAGCCATATGGGTGTGAAATGCCAGAGGCAGTGAGTGACGGTGAGGATGGGTGAAGAGGGCTTTTGTTATTAAGCACAACTGAAAAAGAGGGGGGCACCCATTCCCGAACACCAGAGGCCAGAACAAGGAGCCCATCCATGGCACCCGTAACTCATCCGTGCTTCTCTGGGTCACAGGTGCACATCCCTGGTGTCACATTCCAAACTCAAAAATAACCAGTGCCCCTCAGCTTGGCTGAGGGAGCAGCCAACCAGTGAGAAACGCTGTGGGTGAGGGGCACGAGGCTGGGGAGCACAGAGGAGCTGGGAACCGATGACAACTACACAGGAATGAGGTGGACAGAAAGTTCGCCAGGAGCAAGGTCAGGAAGGGAAAGGAAGGGAAGGATACTCATTCAATATTCCAGCCCATGGGGGGGCTGATCACAAAGCTGCTCTAGGAGGCTGGGATGCTGCTGGACCAGTGCACAGGAAGGAAATTATGATGATGATGATGACAATAATGTCAGCCTCCAAGCCCCTGCAGGGCCTGTGGGGTGAGAGGCAGGAGCTGGCAGGTGATGGCAGCAGCAGACAGTAATGACAGCAAGTTTGGCCACAGATTATCTGCCTGCTCACCTTTAAGGCAGCACAGTGTGCCACTTCTACCCAGCCCTTCTCTTCTGGGAGGTTCCCAGTTGGGATGAAATGCAAGGCTGTGGCTCAGCCTGGCACCCATCCTTGCCTGTGAAGGAGGAGGTATCACTGCGGATTTTTTGATGGTGGCATTAGAAATCAGTTTCCAGAAAGGTTGTTTTGGTTGCCTTCCACTTCTTTTATTTTTCTGCATGTTTGAATGTTTCCAGGAAGATTTAGGTTGGTTTGGGGCTTTTTTTCATTTTGGGGGCTGTTTGGTCTTCTTTCTTTTTAAACTTGGGTAAAGAAAGTATGAGCTGTGAAAATAAAGGCCCTAAAAAAAAGCAGATGTATTGACAGCAGAAGAGCCTCTGGCTCTCACTGCTGTGGGATTTTCAGCCCCTCCTGGACACATCTGCCTGTGAGAGAGCTGACAAGAATTAAAGAATAACATGACTTAACCTGAACAGCACACGTGGGCTCGCCTGTTCCTGCAATTACACACTCAGGAAATTAATTTTGATAACTGCTCCTGAATACCTTCCTGTGCAAACAAAACCTGGCTAGATTTCTTTCCTCTTCTATCACTAGGGAATCTCAAAGGGGATACTGAGAGGCCCTGAATGTGTATTATGAAACCACTATGAGGCACAGGAGCCTTCACATAAGGAAGAAGTGGATCCGTGCCCATCCCAGCTGGGAACACCAGAAACTGCTCTGTCTGGACGTGCTTTGGCTCACAGGGATGTAGTGACAGCTTCTCCCACTCTGCCTTGGTGAAGTGGTCTAGATGGTGAAGGGATGTGGAAATTGTATGTGTGTGACTCACCACAGTAATCCTATATTTCAAAACTGCTTTAACTACCCAGCATGGATTTTGTATTAGTGATCTATACATACTCTTTAATATGAGGATTCTTTGTATCAGTGACCTACCTATGCTATTTGAAACGAGATGTGTAGCTGCTCTGATTTCAACTCAGAGACCTGCCTGAGAATTAAATCAGAACAAGAGATACTTGCTTTGAAAATTCAAGCCCGATCCCACAACTTTTCTCAATCAGCATCACAAATTGAAGCCAACCAGTACTTTTCACCAAACAGCCCAAATTTCACAAGACTAGCTCTCACTCCAGACAAGAACCCCAAGCTCCTTTGTGTGTTACAAAAGAAGCCACAGATTTATTTTTCTTTTGTTTTCTGATGCACGTATAAAGTTGTAGAATTCAACCACTGACCCATACTAAGAGTTTTCAGATGTTTCTGGCTGTGGCCCACCTTAGGGGCAAGCCTTGCCTGACAACAGTGGAAGGAGGCAGGAGAGGTGATGATCCTCCTCCCTTCAGGTCAGAGGGCCACTCAACTCCCACCTGGAGGCAACCTACTCACTTGTACCACAGACTGCCCAGGTCACCTGCCCCAGCTTAGCCTGGGAGGAAGGGAAATGCAGACATTTTATGCATATCAGACATGAAATGTCACTAGTGAGCACAGGGAGGTGGCAAATGAAAACTGTCCATCAGCTGCTTGTGTGAGTTCTCAGAATCCTGAACTTGTTCCCTGGCTGCACACAGTGGGGTCTTCCCTTTGCTGTCCTGTATGCTCTCGCCTTGGGAAAAGCAGTAGGGAACACTCTGCTGCTGCTGAGCACTTCTGGGCCAAAGTCGCCCCTTGATTCTTCCCACTTGACTTGTAAAAGATCCATGTAAATGATGCAGCTCCCTTGAGTGCTGTGACAGTCCAAATAAGGACAACCACAGGAAAAATGCCCAAATATTATAGCTCCCATGTTTTTGGGGTTTTTTTATGAATCTACTCTGAAAAGGGACAAAGGAAAAGATTATTCATTTTCTGTAAACTGCTAATTCTCTCCTGAAGAGAGTGAATCCAGTTGACTTCCCTTCATCCCAACCTCGCATCCAAAGCGGAGAGAAAAATTGCACCCCTATTTTGCACATGTAACTCCAGCCACTGAGAATGAACTTGTTTTCCCACTATCTGTGTTTTCTCCCTTTTTCTGCCCAGTATCAACCCAGCAAAATGACACATGGGAAAGTAAACAAGGAACGTCACAACTGCTTTCCCTTGTAAAATATTTAAAGTGTAAGGTTCCCACTTATTACCATGACAAGAAGGCATTTGTACAGTGAAGGTGGAAAAAGGAAAGGAAGCCCTTCCTTTTCGCATTGCATCTTTTTAAATGATCAACACTAGAAAGAACTATAAAACAATGGCTTGATTGAGACAGTCCTCGTTCCTGCCAGATTTTTTCTCAGTAAAATAGCTAGGAGGAAGATCTCTAATATCTTCTGCATGACTAGTGTGCCAAACTCACCTTTCCAGGATTCCTCTACTGAAAAAAATTGTGAGTTTAAGCCATATTTGCATTTCTTACATGTTTTACCTATATTCCATAATAGTGATCACTGCAACGACAGACTCAAAATACAAACTCACCATAAGGTGCAGCACCATACAGGACAATCAGGAGGAGACCAGGAGGAAGGCAGCTTCCGTATTTCCATGCTTTTTGGCTTCTCTTACCAGACTCCTTGCAAGACAAGGCAGGAATAAATCATTATCAGTAGTAGCAGTGCTGGTACAGTGCAGCTTCCTGTCCAGGAGCAGCTAATTGCACCAAGCAACTCAGCCTGGCTAATCAAGGCAGAAGTCAGAGGGGGAATTCCTGTGCTTACGACACCTCCAGGCAGAGTTGCTGAGGTTCAGGAAATCTCCAAAAACATCCTCCACCAGCTGAGAGGTCTCAGCACACTTCCCCAGACACGAATTGCATCACAACCAAGAGAAGAAAGATGTAAAACTTCTGTCTTGGGTTATTCAAAGCCTCCCCTGGTGATTTTCTAAGCACCTTCACCTGTGGTTAGGAGAAATAGGAGATGTGTTGGGTTCACATCTCTCACGGTGTGCTTAGTGAATGAGGGGATTTTCTGCAGCTGTGTCTAGAATGGAGCAATACATTGCATGTGAGCATCAAGCCATAATCCCTGGTTGATCTTAGCATGGAATAATAGAATTGTTTAGGTTGGAAAAGGCCTCTAAGATCATTGAGTCCAACCATTAACCCAGCACTGCCAAGGCCACCAATAAACAATGTCCCTAAGCACCACATCTACATAGTTTTTGAACACTTCCAGGGTTAGTGATTTCAACATTTCCCTGGGAAGTCTGTTCCAATACCTGACTACTCTTTCAGTGAAGAAATTTTTCCAATATCAAATCTAAACATGCTGTGGTGCAACTTGAGACCATTTCCTCTTGTCAGTTGTTACCTGGGAGAAGAGACCAATGCCCACCTGTATACAACCTCCTTTCAGGTAATTGTATTGTGAGTAGGGACTACCAGGGTAGACAGGGTGCTGAAAGCAAACCTGATATGTAAGCTCTCCGAGACAGACTTTGTTTGCCTTATAACCTGCCCTGAACTTGATTTGGCCACATATTGCAAGCTGATGGTGCTGTGTCAGCAGTGACCACTTCAAAAGTCAGTATTGAGCCAGCTTACTTTTCCAACTTAAAAACAAGTCACATTCACATGGCATTTGCATTAACCCCAAAGCAGTGAAAAACGAAATTACTTTCATAAAGGTCTCTCCTCACAAGAAGGGGGTCAGATGTTATCCCCATTTTACAGATCATGAGACAAACAGAAAGACCACAATTTGCTGTAAAACCAAGCACATGTTCCCTTTTCTACTCAGCATGAGACACCTGGGAAAGGTGATCTGAACCACACTAAGACAGCTGGAAGATCACAGAGCCCATGCTGTTGAGTTTGGTAACCCCTAGACCTTCCTGAGGAGCTACTCATGGTCTCTTCACATGGAGCAAACAGCACTGTATGCCCTGTGCTACATTTTTTAGAGACAGGTGGAGGCTGGACAATGCCTGCACCCACTAAACCACATAGCCCAGCTTGCACACAGTCACCAGCCAATGGTCCCGGTTAATGGGACCTATCCTCCTCATGCCACAGGCCACAGCTTCACTTCTGCTTAGAGTGGCCAAGGGGCTCCAGGGTCCCTCAGCAGAGGGCTGCAGCCAGGAAACTGTAGAGAGCAATTCATTCCACCTGTGCTGAGAGATGGCTTGCCCCACCACCTGCCCCCTCCAAGGAGAACTTGTTCTGGTGTGCCACAGCTGTCCCTCTGGAGCCTGTGCCTCCGCTCTTGAGGACAGCTGGCAGAGCAGAGTCTGGGGAGGCTCTCCCGCAGTGTTGCTGCTGCCATCCCCTACCAAGGGCGGCTGGATGTCATTTTGTGTGGCACTGGAAAGCCAAGCTTCATGCTCAGGTGTCATATCATACATCACATTAGCTGCTCCAGCAGCTAGGAAGGGACAGTCAAGATTCATTAATGCTGTTTTAACATTAATTATGTTTGTAGAGCAGTGCTGCAAAGGAGCCTTTTGACAAGCGTGTCCTTCCTTGGCTACATCATTTTTCCATTCCTTTGCCTTCCAGAACCATACACTTCTTTCCATTAAGAGAAAATGACAGAGCATTACGATCTGTCAGGACAGAATAAAGCAGTTGAAGGTCATTGTGTTATTCACTTAACAGATGACTTTTGACTTTTCCTCCCCATTTCTTCTAGTGTATAGAATATTTTATCACTGCCCTGTGGAAACTAACTTGAATTTCTCTCTGAAAGCAATTGGAGAGGTGGTTGCCTGGGACAGTTCTCGTTGCAAAACGTTTCTTAACAAAATGCTTTGAGGTCTTTGTCACCTCAAACTGAGGGTGTCGGTGACTACAGCCACTCTACAAACTGCACAGGCTTCCACAACTGAAAAAGTGTCTTCCACAGGGATTGGGCCACATTCTCTCATTCACCTTTGACCTTCTAATGCAACTGGAAAGTAACTCCTCAGGAAAAAAAAGAGGAGTATATATAGGCAGGAGGAGACCTGTAGTGAAATCGTAGCTGGGCAGAAGAAGGAATGCTCAAGGCTCAGGTCATTGGCAGGGACTCAGTTGCACAAACCAGAAAGCAGAGACTGAAATCATGGATGTTGGTGGCACCATGAAATTATGATACCTTTAAGCCAAGTACTGGTAAGAAATACAGGCAAAATGCAAACAATCACACATAACAACATCTATTTTTGTCAGCCTAAGTAATTCACTTTGTCTCACAGAATCATGTCAAATCTATGAAATAAACATGACAATGGCAGGTTTTGGTGCTGGTGGCAGCAATACGGAAATACCATCCCACCACATCCCTGGGCCTGAATTCAGACAACCTTTTGCCACAATCACATTACGAATTCTTCCTTCTTGCAACCTAATTTTTCCATTTCATGTAACTCTACGGGTTTCACTCTCCCCTCTGAATTGTCTTGCACTGGAACATGCCACTTGGCTATTTCTTCTTCTTTCCACCAAAGAGGCCCTCACTTTGATTCAACACATGTTTTTCAAACTAGAGAATTTTTTCTTCCCCAGCAGCATTCAAGGCAATAGGCAGCACATTCAAATAATTAATGTTCTGACTGACATAATGTTCTGTTTTGCCTGTATTGAAACAAAGTCTTGAGGTTCACCTCAGGTTTTAATTCACTGTAATGCTACAGTGACACCAAGAAAAAAACCTAACCTCACCAAGGTGTACAAGCAGCATTGGATGAACACAGCACAGGTCAAGGGCAAGCACCCACCACCACCCAGCAAGGAAATACAACTTTTCTACACAGAATGGCACTGACTCTCTCCTCCTTCCCAGCTTCTGGTGTGCCCTCCCTCCAGGCTGAAGTTCCAAATCTTCCGATTGTAATTTGATTTCTTTCGGCTCACAGAAAAGTTCCTCTGGCAGCGAGGGAGAGCGAGGCAGGGCAGCGGGGCTCGGCCGCCACCTCCTGGCGTCTGACCGCCTTCTTCGCTGGACACGCACCAAACCCCATCGAAAACAACGGACCGAAAATACAAATAATAACCGGCACTGCTCTCTTTCTTAGGGGTTACTGAGCCCCTTCTATCTCTGCAGGAATAAAACAGACTTATGGAGAAGGAGAATGAGATAGGTTGCTGAGTTTCAGGGTGCCGAGCTTCACAAATTAATATATTTTTAATGTATATGAATATGCATATGTTTATAGGTTTTAATAATATGAAAGCTTGTGACACACTACAGGAGCAGTTAACATCTTGCACACAGGAGCTACAAGGTTTCTAGAGTCAAATTATTTCTAAAAGGCCAGTCAAATAAAACACACCTCCTGAAAGGTGAGGTCAATATGCCCCTATGTTTCAAAAGGGCTTCCATGAATGTTTCTCCTTCAGCTTTAGAAAAAACTTATATGTATTTGTTCCAGAGAAAAACAACAAAGAAATAAATCTTATTAATTCTTTCTCAATTTCTTTGCCCTCTTCCTTGCTTATGAGGAAGAGAAATTTTTCCCATTTTATCCTCTAAATGCTAAATATATTCACTAACAGTATTTTAGTTTCTTCTGCTTTATTCTTGAGATATACTTTGAGAGTCTCGAAAGCATCATATGAAATCTCCAACTTATACCCTTTGAAATATCATGAAAGAGTAAGATAAAAATTTGTCATGTGAAAAAAATACAAAACCCTCATACATTGCCTTCTGTAATCCTGGGAATTTCAAAACTAGAAAACTGTGGTGTCAAAGTATTCTTGATTCATGGCCACAAAGCAAGCCTAGGAGAAATAATTCAAAAGAAATTAAGACATTTGTTTTGTATGCAGCAGGTGACTCTGAGGCTTGGGACTGCATGAACATGTGCATGAGGAAAGATAACGAGAAAAATCCATCAAATTAGTTTTCTCACATCAGCATTCATGAAAGACGGCACTTCATAAAACCTTTGCATCAACAAGTCACCAGGACTCCTCAAGGACATTAAAAGAACAATGAACTTCCCAAAACAACAGGACATAGGATTTTTTTTTGTTCAAAACAGCAACTCTGGGCCTCGATGTGCCATCACTCAGCTGAGACAATGAAACAATTAGGGAAGGCCCTATTACATCTTGAATCCATTCAGACATGCTGAAATCTTCTGCCCATCACAGATGAAGGTCAGAAAGGCCAAGCCAAGAATTGTAAACTGACAATTTTCAGCAAGGAATCCACAGCGAAGCCATCCAAAGCCTAGCCAGCATTTGTCTCTAATTCGAAATAAATCCTATCGGGAAAAAACCCCAACCTCATCCTCCATATGTGGATGTAAGTGTACAGAAGAGATTAGCTGTTACTAAGAATAAGACCGACGTGCACTGTGACGACAGCTGGATAACAGGCACTTAACAATTGCAACTCCCCCAGTGTGAACTGAGCACGGGCCGCAGTCAGAAAAAAGTGTTTTCCTATGGATAAACCTGGGCTGATCCCAGGCCCCTTTGCATACATATCTCTGAGCCCAGCACGTGTGAATCAATCTGGTGTTTGGCATTAGAGATAAAGCTACAAATACAACATTGTGAAGAGTATTTCCCTGTGGTTAAAATCTGCTTCTCTGAGGTGCTATTCCCAGTGTGACCAGTGACTGTCTCATAATCTAGCATACTGCAACAGTCAGGAGACTTTCTAAATGGCTTATGCAATTTTGACAGCAAATCCCAATGAAAATACCAGTAACCTAGACACACATTATTTTCTTCAGCTGGTTTGAAAAGTCATAGGAAGCAACACAGCAAATGAAAAGTGCTGAGTTATGGGATATTCTGCAAGAAACCACCGACTATCCAGACCATTCCATCTCTAAAAGAATATACACCCAAGTTTTCAGCCAGGGATTGAAAAAATGAAGCCTCTCACTGCTGGTACAGCTGAGATGGGGATGTGAACCGTGTAGTTGATTGGTGCTGTGATAGCACCCCCGTGAGCCAGGCTCCACTGTGCAAGTGCTACGCCAGGATCTGTTAATGTGCTGGAGAATCTCTTACAGGTAGATTCTGACCTTGCTATCACTTTACATTTCCATTGCTGCAAGCTATGGTAAGTCTTGTCTTGCTGGGCTTTCTGATCTGAACCACCACCAAATTCCTGCTCTTCCCTCTCCTCCAGCTGTAGTAACTGCACTGGCACTTCTCCAACTGCAGAGGACCAAATAAATCCATCTTCGCGTAAGTTTCTGCCCCTTACCTTGAAACGGCTGTGCTGTGCTCCAGGCTGCTCTGGCAGATTCACTACATTGCTACAAACAGCAAAAAATGTTGTCAGCCAAATAGAAAGGTGGAGAGATCTCTTTTTAGATATTATTTTCCAGAAAGTTCTGGAGTCCATTTCTCTTAAACACAAAGCAAAGGAAGAATAAAGAAGTTAAAATAACTCTGTAGCAGGCAGTGTATTGCATGGTGCAGTGCCAGTTCAAATAAAGCTCTTTTGCTGTTGTTCATTGGCTCCTAAAGCTATTGGTTTTTATCTAGTGCTACCAAAACCTGTGAGCTATGAATATTATGTAAATTTTATATGATGTTACACACTAGTAAAGTTTTACACTAGGTCAGCATCAACAGCCCTGTACAGACCATGCAGTCATACACAGCTTTATTTGTGCAAGAGATGGACCTGGCCTCTCTTTGTACCAGGAAAATTTGCTTTGAAGAGGGCTCTTCAGCCCATGTAGAACATCAGATCGTGCCCTGAAACCTCTCTGTTTCTGCTGTGAAAGACTGAAAGAAGCAGAGAGAGGTTTATAATGCCCACTCTTTGCAGACACAGAATTCAGCTTTTTAGATTAGGTGATTAAGCAATTACATAAAAACAACTGGTTTAATACTCATCTTCTTCATCACATCCATCCTCATTCTTCCTTGATTTAATCCATATGGATTAAAAAAAAAAGGAAGACATAAACCCCAACAATGGGCCCTCCATATAGCTCCCTCTCTCTCACAGCCCTGTGCTCTGCTACCCCATGCTCATCAGCTCAGAATGTTTTTGATACGTGAAGTAAAAATAATTCCATTGATGGCAGTGAATACCTTTTTCAAGAGATGACTATGCAAGGAATATCCCAGTTGTGAAAGCTCACCTGCTTTTTCCCCTGAATGGACTGTGTTTACCCACCTTTACTACAAAAGCCCAGCAAGGAGCAGGGTCAGTACTCCCCCTTTTCCTTCCTCAGCAGGTGAGCAGTAAGACATGTAAGGAAGGATTAATCTGGACAAGAAGCTTTGCAGTGCAGCACTCTCTATTCCTCTTGATCAGACCAGAGGTAAATCCTGTTTTTCCTCCCACAAAGGGTATGCACCAGCTTTCAGGTTTTAATAACTTTCTTCAGTGCAGCCAGAAAATTATTTCATGGAGAGACTCTTCCAGCAAAGTACAGCCAGCTCTGGAAGCAAATACTGTTATTTAGCAGCACTCAGCAATTCAGCATTACATAAGACAAAAAGAACATGTTATACCCTATCATTTGTCATCCTCCTAACTGGGGCTTATTGAACAGCATTTCTGTTATATGATATATATATATATGCACAAGATATATATTAAAAAAATATAGATATACATTAATAAATGAGCTAAAATATGTTAAATACTGCCCTACTATACAGGCAGGCAACCTATAATCACAAGAAACATGGTTTGGAATACAAATTGGAGCAGAATTCATCCCAAACATCACGGATACCTAAAAAGCCACTAGCTTTGCAATCTTTAAGATGCCACAGGGGCTTCCTACCTTCAGTCAAAGTGTGGGGTGGGAAAGAGAAAGAACAGCACAGGATTAAATTTAAATCTCCTAAATTGAGCCAAGGACAGAATTATCCATGACGGAACTCAGCTAAGACAGACGATCCTCTCTGCTGCTGTCTTTTGTAATCATCTTTCCTTTCTCTCTTCTCTTAAAAATAGTAATAAAAATATAGGGAGAAGGTCTGTTTTTCACCTGAAGATGAAAATATTTTCAGTTATTTTCTCTAGAAGTGAATTTACACAACTTTTGGATGGAACACACAGTTACTACTGACTGCACAGCAAAAGTGCAGTGCACTGGCAACCGAGGCTGTCACTGCAGGTACTTGTGCCTAGAGCTGCTTCTGCCACACGACCTCATACTCTGCCTCCATGTTCCATTTCCAGCTTCAAGTGCCATGACCATGTCTGTTAGGAGCCACTTGTGTCTAAAAGAACACTTGGATGTTTTGTGGTGTTTGACAGGAACCGTTGTCATAGTTCTCCTACAGCTATTTTTCTCCAATCTTCAGAGCCAGATTAGTTGGATCATGTCTTTACACCATCCCTTGAAGCTGGCATTTGCTTGTGAGAGGGACAGCAGGAAATAATAATTTATGTAAATATATTTTGAAATAGAGTAAAATTATTGTATTCAGGTTTTATTTCTGGACAGTATTTATCCACCAAGGACGAATTACAACTCCAGCATCAAGATTAAAAACAGTCTTTCATAGTTTGCTTTGATAAATTATGGATTTTTTAATCTCAAAAATACTCACCAACGCCTTTGAAGCCTGAAATAATTTTATGCATTCTTACAGAAATGATATCATCTGTTCAAACTACATCTGAGAAAACTCAGGTAGAGGTACCAGCTGCAACATGAACATTTGCCTGCCAGTTGAACAAATGACTAAACAATTCCTCTGCATTTTGGCTCAGTCCCAGAAGGTTATGTAGTTTTTCAGTTATTTCAGTTTAATGTCTAAATCAATACCGGAGAATACAGAAGCAATAAAAGTTTTACCATTAAAAATGGTAAGCCACAGGTTTACCATTAAAAGCAGACTGGAGATGCTCTCAGCTTCAGTAGCTTTTGCTTTCATTCCTTCATTAAACTGTCTCATTTTAATTGGTCAGCAGAGCCAAGTAGAGAGTTTAGGGCAAAATGTCTGTTCCAAGCTTAATGATAATGCAGACACAGCCAAGGCCAGCATTCCTTTACATGAGGCTTCTGTATTCAGCTTTTTTTTGCAAAAAGATAATACTTTATGCCTTTGAATCCACACTGGCAGGTAGACATTTTCTGGCTAGTAAATGCTAGCGAGCATTTACTTTCTTCCTATAGGTGGCAACCAGAAAAATATTTCTGCAGGAATTGCTCCTTCATGCCACAGACCAGAAAAGTCTGAGGCGCTGAACTCCAGTTCCTGGCAGCCACACAGATTTCAGCCAGACTGGCACAAGAACCACTTTGCTTCCCCACAGTGATTCTGACAGCAAGAATTTTGAGGTGAGGTAGCTTATCAAGAGCCATACTACTGATTCCAAATTTATTAGAAACACCCAAAAGACAGCAGACTACCTTTCCACGTGGTACCTCATTTCAGTAAAAAAGGTATTTTCACTGAAATTTTCAGAATTGTGATTCATTTTTTTCCAGTGATGAGGTCTCCAGTCTTTCATTTTCATCCTTTAACAAAGTATAATTACAGCTCACTGCACTTTTTCATTCTTACTTGTCTATGTAAATCCTACTTGGACTGAAAGTGAACCAGCATTGAATTAAGGGCATTTTTCTTGTATACGTACTCTCAATACTGTTAAAAGAAGCAACTGGTGTAAAGGCTTTTATTCTTTTTCAAAAGACATTATCTGAAGAATTGCTTTACAATTTCATACTCAAAATTGACTCAACTGAGACTCCAAAATCAGGTGCCATTTTGCAATTCAGTAACGTATTTCCTGCAGCCTTCAAGTCTTCTAGACATTCTTGGTGTTAAACTGCCATGAAATTTTTCAATACTTCAAATAGAAAGCTGTTCTTCAGAACAATCCTAATTGTCAACTTAATAATGGACAGAGCTGGATTTAATTTGGATTTTATGGTCTAGGAATACTGATCAAAACTATGCAAAAAGAACATACACATGTACACTAACTGGGACAACAGTTATGACTTTTAGTCTTTATGGTCTGGGAATATCAGTGGAAAAATAAACAAAGCACATTTTTGAGTGGGCATAGCACTTCTGAAGCACACGGCAGTGCCCCCTGTCTGCATAAAAACATGCTGTGAATTCACACCTTCTCACAAGGAACAGGGTCACAAAACTTCATGAATTTCTGTAGCAAGCCTATTTTCTTGAAGCAGCTTGAGGGACTCAGCTTGAAAAACCAAGATCTTATGTTCCTCCTATCTGGCCAGTATCTGCATTCAAAATTTTCAAGATTCAAGAATTCAAGAAGACAGATTGCCCACTCACCTGTAATATCCATTCCAGCACTTCAGAGACATCACAACCTATTTGGGGCAACATCAGATCCCATGCCACAAACACACTTGAAGGTAAAGGAAAACCATGCCAAAAATGTTATTCTTTATGAATTATTTTAATGAACCAAATATGAAGTGGCAAACACAGGTCAAGGAAAACAACACAAAACCAGCCCCACCAGCTGCTGACAGAAGGTAAAGATATAAGAATAGTTGAGGACGATTTGAGGGCAAACAAGAAAGCATAGTAAGAGATAATCAATCTCGCCAAGAATATCAACCAAATAACCAAATCACATAATAGTTTAAATTTCATGTCAAATAAGGTCTCTGGATTGTTTCTTAACACAGTGAGCCCACAGAACAATAGGGAATGGGCTATCCCTGAATTCATGGCAACAGGTCCTATAGAGCATATTCCAGATTTCTCCAAATACTGGAGATAAAGGTGGCTAAAAAGAGAAACAGAGAAAGTGAGGACCCTTTGTTACCCAGCAAGGTCTCAGAAATGGAATGTGTTTTCTAGACCCCGGAATCTTTGGCATAGGTTCCTTTTCAATGTCTGCGTGAGTGCTTTAATCCCATGACTGTGAAGGTTGCAGCAGTCAGTTTCTCATACACCAGAAACATAAGAGCAGCAGTAAGGACTGTCTGCAGGAGCTTTGCTTCAAGGCCTTTGTAAAGTCCCACTAATCCAAAACGCCTAATGAGAAAAAAAACAAACAAGAAAACAAGTATGAATAGCTTTCTGTAAGTAAACCACTACAAAGAAGAATCAATATCACAAGTTAATGACAACTGTAGGAATCTTAAACCCATTCTTGATCTCGAGACAGCTATGTTTAATAATATTTTAAGGAAAAAATTCTGCAGAAATGTAAGGTCTTTTGTGCAAGAAACCTGCTACTTTGCAAGTTGAGAGGTGAAATGAATTAATATCCAAATGTAACCTTGACGCCACTTACTGTACAGATTTTTAGGAGAATTTGGGTTTGTGGGCTTACTCTAATATTACAAAAACCAGATTGACTCAAATGTCAAGTTTAAGGGTAGCAAAAGAAAACAAAATCCAGATCCAGCAATATTTTCAAAATATTAGTAATTTTTAATACACAAGTCCTATGTATCATGGTGGGAGAAATAAAATGAGAAAGCTCACCTCACTCTCTGCTGAAGAAGGTAAAGAACATTTCTAAGACTGCCCAGTGTTCGGTTCTCTGGGTTCAACCTGTGGCGTCCAAACTGAAAAAAAGAAGAGTATTCTGCTGTACTATTTCCCCACTTTGCTTGGCAGAGAACACCATACATGCATGAAATCTGGAGAGCTTACTCTAACCCTCTTTAAACATTTTCCACGTTATATGGCCATCAGCAGAGAACCAAGGCCAAAGCTCACACATACATACTACTGTAATTTGTTTCGGTTTTAAGGTGGATTCTAACAAAGGCTACATTTTCTCCTTTCTTCTTCTCCAGTTGCTCTGGAGGAAGCAGTTTTCAAGATCTCAAAAGCAGAGTTTTAGTAGGGATATGACACTCAAAGCAAGTTCCTTCTGGCTTTCTCAGCTTTCACTTCACAAAGATTCAGACCCTCACACATCTGCAAATCATTACTACATTGAGATTGCATAGGTGAACACAAAATTGATCTGCCCAGCAATGGTCTTGGAGCAAACACTTATGTGTGATCTGCTGTGGAAGAACTCAAAATCGTTTGATCCACCTACCTGGCCTAAATAATATTTCTCTTCTACTCACTGCACTTGCTTATCCCCACGCTGGTTTTCAGTAGGCATGATAGCTGCTGCTGTAGTTTTATGCTTCAAGAATTAAACTAGCAATTTCAGCAACTCCTTTTCTAGCATTCATTGATACTTATATCTGATAGAGGTCGATAGTACTGTCAGCAAGCTGTAACTCTGAATTATTAATATACAAGAGTTGGCACACTTGTATTTGTAACAGCATAGCCTAATAGCTTTTGAAGCCTGTATTAAGCTTCTGTGCTAAGAAAGGTGAACTTGAGCAACATGCTCAGGCAACTGCTACTTCTTAGGTGTAAGAAATTACCATTGATAGTAGGCAAAGTATGCCAGCTGATTTAGGCAGTTCAAAAATTTTAAGAAAATGCTAGGATGATACAAGTTCCTTTACTACGTGTCTTAATAATTTGGATGGAAACAGCAGTAACAGAATGCTAGTGGAAATCTCCCATTCTTAGGTAAATATGTGCTCAATATCCAGTCTTCTCATCTCTAACTACCCATTTGATATTGAAAAATCAATGTTAAGAATTATTGTCAGACTCAGATACTCCCCAAAAAATAGGTTCCAAGTTACAGTGTCAGTTACTGCCCAGATTACTCATAGGCTTCCATACTACACCACAATTAGGTGCTTAATTCTCCTCTTCTCTCCACCATTGGACAATTTTTGTACTACAAACAAAGGTTCATCAACAGAGAAAAAAACCATTAACTTTTCACTAGGATGTTAACACTTCAGTGTTTACTGCAGATTTCCCAAATTTCTCTGACAGAGAAAAGAGACTTTCATTTTAAAGAGAACTTTTTCATCTGGGATCATTGAGGACATTAATGGTATTGCTGTACCTCCAGAGGCAAATTTAATTTATCTGCTCTTTACTGACACATAGGCTGAAGAACAGTTTCACTGTATAATGAGTAACACCAGTGTTATGTAGTTTTAATGACTGAAAAGGAGAGAGGCATACCAAATGGCAATGCTGGAAGCTGCTGCCACTCTCAATTACACAGGATAACTGCTCATTATATGACAGCAAGAAGAGAGCTGTGTCAAAGACTTGAAAGTGAAGGTGTAGAGACTTTATTACAAAGAACCCTAATAACTTTCAAAAAAGAGTAAGTTTCTAAAGGTTTAAGATTAAAAAAACCATCCTGTACTACTTTGATGACAGAACTTAGTTATGATGTGTAAGTTATATGAATTATTTTGAGCTTATATTAGTTTGTGTGTAAATCTGCTAAGATTGTTTCCAAAAAACCCCTGAAACTATATATATTATTTTTCATACAGAATATTAGTTCTGAAAATACTGAGCCTTTACTCATAACCTTTTTTTTTAACATCACTTAGTGTGAGTGACAAAAACTTCATAAACTAGAACAATGTCAACTTTATATTTGAAAACGCATCACAAAGTAATGCAAGTCTGAACTGGACAGCACAGATGTCACAGATGCACATTTCTGCTGTCCTTGACAGACGTGTTCAGGGCTCCTGCCTATTCTTTCGTAGAGCAGAGGGACAGAAATCACCCCTAGTGACTGCAGAACTAGAGACAAGGTCCTTGTGTTTCCCTGTGATCATCACAGGGAGAGGATGGACTGGCGCTTTTTTTTTTTCTTACATTGTCATCAAGAGACAGAAGAATTTTGTTCAAAAAGCTAAAATAAGACAGAAAACATGAAGCCTCAAGACTGTAACCACTTCTCTAGGAACCACGGAAAGGAACAAGGGCTGAAACTGTTCTGTGGATGCAGCCCCATGAAACCTGCACTGCTGCGCAGTGCTCCGGCTAAAACAGAGCACTCCAACTTTCCTTCCAGTACTCCTTTCACACCAGGAGAAACTGCATCACAAATTAAAAACAGACTGATGTTGCAACTTATCCAAACAGAACTATTTTTGCTTAAATGTTTTTCTTTATCTGCCACTCCAGTAACAGAAGTCTGTGTTATTAGTTTAGCTACTGAGATGTGTCCAGGCTGTTAAAACAGGGTAAGGCATTGAAAGAAAGCACCAACTCAGCTGATCCAAAATTATGAAAACTTCAGAAGAGATGACTGCTGACAAAATTACACAGTAAGTATATTCAAGTCCTCTTGCTTTGAAATATAGCATCCTAACTATCTTTTTACAGGCTACAGAAAATCAAAATACATTTATTCTACTCTAATTAGAGAGTTACAAATAATTACAAAATTTGCTTGAAAATTGCTTTTTCCAGATGAACAATTAACAAGAAAATTCCCTTATTAGAGCAGCCTGAAAAGTGATACCCTTAGCATGGAAGGCTTGTTTTCAGTAATTCAACTCATTCTCCAAATTTGTCCAAGTTTTAGAACACACACAATGGCCTTACCACACAGGCAAGTTAAGGCTTCTCCTTACCTAAGAAAATATATTTCATGTTGAAACACTTATTAATAATTAAGTGTTACAGAGTTTAAAGCACAGAAATAAAGTACAATATGCTTATGCATGGCCAAGTCTTCTCCTTTCCTCCTACCCCCAGTTTTATCTTGTGTCAATATTTCAACAATACTGGTACACACTGAAGGCAGCAGCATTATCCAGCATATATACAAATTGCAAATAAGAATAAACACAAGTGTTTCCATTACCACTACAATTAGCCCACATGGCCAGGCAAGTGGTTAAAGATATTATTTATGAGGGAGCTCAGCTTCCCCTGATGAATCACATTCTGGACACTGACAAGGTCAGACCATCATCTGAACAACAAAGCCTATGAATAGGACTTTTTTATTATTATTACCATAGGTCATCTGGAAACAGACTGATTTTAGAAGATTTAGAGACTTCCCACTTGACACATTTTCCATTTCTATTCCAAGAAGTAAATGTACATTTTTGTAGGGTCTAAAAGCAGGACAATGCATCAGCTTCTGTGAGGCACTGTACCAATTCAATATGCTGGCAATCCTACCAGCTACTTGAAACAAATGTGCATCAGTATACCAAGTTCAAACAGAACTAAAGAGGAGAGACATTCTAATCAGTGATCTGCATTGAGAAAAATGCCTCCCAAAACAATGGGTCCATTAACACAAATAACAACAAGCTATGGCTTGCACAATACAGACCAAGTCAGAGGCAGAGTTACCCTGAAATGAAATTATTACTTACCCGCAGAATTGACTGTACTGTCTGCAAAGGATAAGTGAGGGTGGTGGCAACTGCTTTGGCTATTGCACCAATGACAAAAGCATCCAAAGACGTGAGCTGTTCAATAGATAAAGAACAGATTTACTTCCACATTTTACCAAAACAGCCAATTACCCATTTGAAGTTGGGGATTCTGTACTGGTACCCGTTACCAGATTATCTAAGGATCTTTGGCATAAAGATTTCAGGAAATCTCAAGGTCTTCTCATTTTAAAGAGTTGGTTATAGTTCAATTAACTTACTTTTCCACAACTTAAGTTTATTTGTAACTTCTACCTGTTTTTTCATTTCTCAATATAACTAGACTACTAAAGCATGGTTGATATAAGGCCATACAATCAGACCACTTTAAAGCACCAAGAGTCGACAAAAGGTAAGAAAGTATCATTTAAACACACCATCAATCAATAAACATTTCAGTTTTTGCAACTAAAAAGTCACATGGTGCTTGTGAAAAGGTGACAGCAAAAGATTCCTTGAACATCACCCTGTATTCCTGAGACAATCACTACACTCCCAGGCAGAATTTTAGTCTTGATGCCATAGGCTAAAAACATGCCCTATGAGTTGAGAACCTGCTGAAGCCCATCCTCAGCACCAAAGCTCACACTGCTCCAGGATGCACCAAATATGTTGTTACAGCCTATGCAGATTACAGTGCATCTCAGTCTAACAGTAGGAATCAATCACTGAACACAAGCAGGTGCCTATATCAAAACATGCTCAAAATATATTCTAAAATATATTGATTGCAATCAAAAATATGCTCAGGCATGCACTTCTTTAAAAAGGTCAACCTAATATATGTAAGACAACAAGGAAATGACTAAAGAGGAAGAAAAATGTTGTCCAAAATAAAAATTACCATTCCTAGCTGAAAAAAAAGTATTTCCTCTCTTCACTGATCATGGACAAAGAAATGCCCTAATTTAAGGTGAAACTAAGTAATTTAAAAGAAATGCAATAAATAAATGTATAAATAAATATGTTATTAGCCAAGGGGAAAATAACAGTGCAGATGGAAGCTAAGCTCATCATTCAAAAAATGTATTGTGCATAATGCAACTGAGGAATCCATCAAGCAGAAATGGAGAGCTACAGCTGCAGTATTAACTAAAGACAGTAAAAAACCCAAGTCTCACTGATGATGCAAAATCTCATGTAAAAATAATCTCACTATGTCTTGGGGAAAAACAAGATGACTTGGTAACATACTGGTATGACCTAACGTTCTAAAATCACAAATTACAAGCAAAGCACCACATCTTAAAGATATGTTATGACATTATCTGAAAATGTAACACAAATGCTTTTCAGTTTGCTGGAACATAAAAGGAACATGAGTTCAGCTGAGATGCTACGTCTGATATAGACAAAAAGAAGAATAAGGAAAAAGAAGAGGACTATAAAGCAGGGACAGAAAAGTGATTATAATTCCATTTAGAGAATCAAAAAGGCATTGTTGTAATGCTATATTTAATTCTAGTGTCCATCCTTGGCAAAATTATATTGAAAAATTAAAGTCTTCAAGGAAAAAAAGTTATTTACTGCCAAAAGGGTTAAAAGCAGACTTCAAAACATTCAGTATGCAAATACTTATAAAAGATACATTAGAATTGAAATCTCTACTTTAAATCAAGACCTGTGAACATACGCAAACAAATGTGGACAGGAGGTGCAGTTTTATTCTTACAGGCAGAAGAATTCATTACAGGAATCTCTTCCCTAGGGACATGAAAGATTGCCATGTTATTTCATGATGCTGGACCTGTTTTAGACACACTAATTCAAAACACCACTCGAAAATACAAGAACCAAAACCAAACCTACATTCTGAATTTGTTCAAGTGATGCATATCAAAGAACTTGTCTTATAACAGAGCATGTTCATTCTCTGGCCTCAAAACATACTCACTTGCAGCTGCTTTTTCAAAAGCTTTCGTTTAAAGCCTTCATAAAACATGAACTGTATGGCAGGATTAAAGACCAGCAGCAAGGAGGGGAAAGTACCATTCCACAGAGCTAAGACTCCTTCATCTCGTATTATCTGATGAAAGGCATCTGAAACAAAAGGTGGGGAAAAAAATCATTAACATTTTGAGTACAAAACTCTGAATATAAAAGATATGAGAAGTTAATCTTAAAGCCTAATACTTAAAGTGTATAAAAATCCACTGCAGTCTTTTATGCAAGCATTTTTATCTTCCATTTTAATCCAGAAGTTAACAGAAGGGTAGTGACAAAGGAGGTTCTTGCTGGCATCACCATTAATATAAGCAAAACTCATCATCTGCACAGGCAGCCCCCTTTCTTTTTTTTTTTTTACAAGTGTGACATCCACATTAAGGTCTTCCAAGCCTTCTTCAAAATTACAGTAATATTTATTTGGTTTGTTGGTTTCAAAAGGAAGACAGCCTGAACATGTGAGTGATTAAGAGATAAAGGTGAGTGAAGTTTAATTTTCAGACTGCCTGTCCCAACTCAGACTCCCAGCTACCACTTGATGGGGCTCACTACTGCTCCATTATCTGTATGATAACATATCTGCCCTTGCAAAAGGTATTTTAGTTACAGGAATGCACACTGCAAACTCCTAATTACCATCACAAATAGCCAAGTCCAGTTTTCTGTAAAACTCAATGACTGCAGAGTGACAGGGTAGCACAGAGATTACAGGGTGAAATCAGCTACACAAACAAAAGTCTTCAAAGTCCTTGATATATTTTATTTCACTAACTTCTCTTTGGTTGAAAACAACAGGTGCTTACCTATTATGCCTCTGTAATTGGTTGGTACAATGTCTTCATTTCTGAATTTTGCTCCCTGCAGCTTCAGGCGTGTGTTCACTACCCAGAGAGGGGTGGTCAGGAGTACATTCACTACTCCTAATGCAGAACATAGCACAAAGAGAATCAGCAAGAAACAGAAGATTTCAAATGTTTTCTTATCCCCTTTTCCCTCCTGGTTCACATGCTACTGAAATTTCTGGTAGGAAGAAGGAAAAAAAAGCAACACAGCATTTGGGAATGCTAAATGATAATTTGTACTCTAATTCCTGCAGCCTGTATTCCAAAATATACTTACATGGAATTTTACCACAAACATATAGCCAATTTAAGAATTTCCTTCCTTACTTCCACCAGCTATTCAGCCAGCCATTATACCTTCACTAAAAGTATAAGAAACAACTACAACTACTACAACTCTCTCCCCACCTCCAAAAAAAAAACAAACCCAGAGGTCTTTTTTATAGGTGTTTTTTTTTTTTTTTTAAATCAGCTTGCTTCTATGCATTCACATGAGCAATAGTCCCTGAAGAATATTACTGGCAAACACAAGGCCCACAGTGGTAACTTTGCACACTGGATTTGCCAGAAAAGTCACTAATGTTATGATCCCTTCAAAGAAGGCACTTGCAGCATCCACATTAGAGGATGGAATTAAAAAGAGCATATGGTCCCATTGGACCTGCATATATCTAGGAACTTTCTGTCACTTTCAGGTGACAACCTAAAACCAAGTCTGAAAATTGACACCCAAATGTTTACATTAAAATTTCTTACTGTAATTGAAATTATTTCAAAATTGACATGTATCTTTTCCATTGAAAAAAACCCAACTATCACTTCTCCCTGCCACTTGTCTTCAGCATCTTAGTGATGATGCTTAGATACCTGATAAGCACCATACCAGACACAAATATCATACTAAGCCACAAGAGCACCATGCTTTCGCCAGAATTCACAACAGGAATGATCTATGCATCTCCCTAGGAGGTGGGGAAGACACAGAGCAGCAACCAGAAAGAAGTAGATCTACATACAATGGGAGGTGAGAGCACTCCAGAGGGTTTCATAAAGAAAATCATTAGAGAGAATACACCAAATATACATTCTTGACAAAATGCAGATTTTAAAGTATTACCTGCAACAACCCCAAGAACCAAGTCTTTTCCAGTGGTTGAATGCTGACCTTTGACCCAGAGGGCTTTAAGACTATTAAATGTATAAAAATAAACAAAATTGGAGCAGCAAAGGCTGGAGATAACAGGGAACCATCCTCGATATGGCGCCAACCTAATGGAGAGCAAAAAGTCACAGTAACAATCAGCAAAGTATTTATGTGATCTGGCTGACTTTATGTGTTGGTGGAGGATCCCAGAGATACAATGCTGTCTATTACATAGAGTACTAACTAGATATGTCTTTATCAGCAAGGGTAACAAATTATACTTGATTCCTGAGTAAGGAAAAAAAAGTATCTGGATTCCCACACAAAATTTAAAAATTGAAGACTAGTTACTGAAATTCATATACTCCATCTAGGAGAGTTTTGCAAAGGATGCAACCTGGAGCACAAAGATATGCAGGTGGGAAGAATTTCTAACAAATGCCTTACAGTAAAATCTAGGTCAAATCAGTCAGGTTAGTGAGAAAAAGACATTACCTAGCTAAATTTAATTAGATTAATCACAGACAAAAAACTGAATATCATCTAAATCTGTCTTGATTTAGGAATGATTTCGTAACAGCTGACTAACTAAGCTCCCTTCTCTGACAGGCCTGATGATCCTGTAAAACAGGGACACCTCAACAGCTGTCCTACATTCCCAATACGTTCTACAATACATCCAAAAAATGATAATTATACACACCTCCACTGGAGTTGCACAGAACAGGTAGAGAGCTGGTATCATGTTAAAAGCATTAAAAATCACCCCAACAGCAGTAACTATGGAGGCTCTTTAGCATTCATTAAAATACTGGGAGTACATAGAATTTAACAGTCTCCAATAAGACTGTAAAAGATGCAAGGCTGGTAAACACAGCATCTGACATTTCTTAAAATGTAAATGCTTCTTTTATCTCGAATCCATCAAATGCTTCTCCCTCCCGTGTAGCTAGGGAGGGAGCTCAATAACCCCCATTATTAAGACTGCTTCTGAAGTTACAGCCTTACCTAACCATGCAGTTACAATTACAAATTAACCAACTATGCAGTTATTCATAAGCCAAATTAAAACAATTCTTATATTACCTATCTCTTCTGTTCTGGAAAATAAAGGGAGAAACATCCTTTAGGGATCATGTCCTCTAACTGAGAGTGTTAGTTTAGGCTTCCTTGATTTATTAAGAACAACTTCTGATGATTTTCAAATGAAACATCTTGTAGTACAAAGCATTAAACTAAAACAAAACCTCTGAGTTTATTTTAATGATTTAAGTTGTCAGTAGTAACATCCATGATTTACCGCAAGCCTGAGAAAAACGTGGTGTACACTAGTGAACACCTTTCAGACCACCTAGAAAAGGATGGAAGCGCAGGGAAGAAAGCAAAGTTGTTTGATAAACTTCTGCAGGAAGTCCTTTAACTTAACCTTTTTGCTTTATCTAGATGAGAGAAGCAGTCTCATGAAAGTATGGTAATGAGACAAGACTCTACAAGCTGATGTGAACAAAATGTTTATGATCTCGTATCACATTTCAGATTTGTTGTTGTTTGGGCTTTTTTGGTTACTTCAGACACATCTCTAAATTAGTACCATTGCTTCACCAGGCCTTCCCAATACCTTTGGAAGAAGCAATGTTCCTCTCTTGCCAGAGCTACTGATTCTTCTGTTTCACAGGAAAAGTAGGATGATCATTTTTGCAGTCTTTCCACCTCAGTTAACGTCTTCATTTTTCTTTTTTACTTTTTTCTTTCCTTTTTCTTTTTTTAAATTGACGTTTACTTGCCACCTTCACATGACAGCAGTAATGTGAACAAGAGAGATCAGCTGCCAGAGAACTCCTCATGCGTACAACTGCCTAAGTTCAAAGGTGGTACACCATTATGGGCAAAGTTAAACTTTTGTCAGCTTTAATGTCCTGGAAGCTCTAGTCTACTTAGGAGCTCTAAGGATTCAGTTAGGAAAATACTTCTAACAAGGACAGGCATACAACTGTTTTTCCCAGCCAGCTCAGCTCAGACTGACAAATACTAAAGCACAGCTGAAAGTTAACTGATTTTAGATAGATGTTGAATTCCACCAGCATACACAAAAATGTGGTGTTTATTTCTACATGCTTAGGAGAAGGAAAAAACCTTCCAACTGGGAAGCATGTCTCAATTCTCCTCTTGAAAGTGGCTCAGTTGTCCAGGAGTTTCATCTTGGTTATGAGAAATTGACACACCCAAGAATCTAGGCAGACAAAGCTGGTTGATCAGGTATATGAGGTACCTTTGCATTTCTGAGGAGGCACAGCTGCCTCACTAAGGAAGGCACAGTTACATCACTGAACAGATCAATTGCATAAGGTGCTCAAGAAAGTTAATCCTAGTTAGCTAAAGATGAACACATAAGATTATGCAAGTCATATCACACTCGTATGGAGACATTTCAATTCAAAATAAAAATCTGTCCACACAGATACAGGCTAAGTGTTCCACTTTAAAAGCATATTCAAATTAGTTTTAGAGCTTGTCTACAAGCAGACAAACAGAAAATTAGTGTCTACTTACAGGCCTTCTTCTTTGATTATTTCCAAAAGGACTGCTGGTGTTGTCTTTGACTTCCGCTTCTCATCAACTGGAAAACAGAAGAATCAAACCTTTAGATGATTCAAGTTTTTAGCACTCTTTTTCAAGTCCTTATCCTTGCAATTCTGAATATACAAGAACATGTCTCTTCTTCCTCATAAAGGAGAGAGATTCCCTATTTCTCTTTACTTTCATTTGCTAGGTAAGACTATTTATTTTTATTATTCTTCCCCAGACTGGCAGAGTATCTGTAATTACCAGTTCCTAACAGTTGTGATATGAACAGAAGGTTCATATCTTAGCAGAGGGCTAGAATTGGGCCTGCCTAATTGCTCTCAAAATTATTTCTTGGACACCAGACTAGCACCAGTAGCAGAGCCATCTCCTACAGTTCATCTGCAAACAGCTAAGCCTTAGCAAAACAGTCTCTTCCTGCACTGAAAGCTGTTCATTTCTCAGCCACATACTTCTGATGGCCTGGCTGATGATCTCCCTCCAGAGAGAGGGAGCTAATTAAAAGGTTGCCCAACTTTCAAAAGGAAGAATTATCTCCAACTGGAAAAATGGTGTTAGCTCCTGTTCATGTGAAACACTCCCCCTACAACCACCCAGGCCGAGATGAACAAAAATGCCATTGTACAAAGAAACTAGATTTTGACACTTACCCTGAAGTCTAAGCCTAGCTGTATCCAAAGGAAAAAATACAGTCATTGCAGTCATACTGCCCTGAAAAACAAAATAAACTGGCTATATAGTGTATCAGTTGCTTATACAGTGCCTGCTAGACTCTTTGTAACCCTTCATTTCTCACCCAGAAACCAGTCTGGGGAGCAAGTCTAAAAAGGGGATAAATTCCATACATAACAACTTTTATTTTCGGTCCCATACTTACAAATGAGGTGATTTTATTCTCTTGCATTAGATCAACCTAAAATTAGAACCATTAAAAGCTTTTTGCCAAAAGAGAAAGTTTTTGAAGCCTTAGAGTTATCTAGTGAGCATCAGAAAAACATACTGCACTTTCTCTATCTCCTATTAGCCTCAAAAAGGCCCTGGCTTGGTATAAACCTGTTCTCCACACACCAAGTGGCTGCTAAAGCTGTGGCACCTCTTCCATTAGCAGCCGTGCAAACTGTTTAAATGGTGGGAAGATCTGGGACACAGCAAGTCACTTAGTGCTGTGTTAAAGTGCACAGAGTGACTCGAGCTTTTTTAGAGCTGTCTTATGCCATACATTTAAGTGAGCTTTCCCTCTGGAAATACTCCGGCTCCTGAGCAGGCTTCTTGGACCTATCTCTACAACCAGCAACAGAGGATTATTCTTCCAGTGGTGTTTCCACACTAAAATAACTCTGGGTTGAAGTCTTAACCCAGACTTAAGTTTCTCCAGTTTTCGTAACACCAGGTAGGAGATAAAAGGAAAGACTTGGTCACAATTACCTGGTTATTTTAACTCGTTTAGTTTGGGTTCTTGCCAAAATGGTTGGTTCTGCTCTCCCATGTACTTGAGCTGTGTCTGCTCATTCTCAGTACCTACCATGGACCCAGCTGGATAGCAAAGGGATTAATGAACTCATCTCACTGAAAATTTATAAAACGTGTATCTCAGTTAGAAGGTCAGTGCCGGCACAAAAAAGTGCCAGAAAGATCCATAGTACTCCTGCTAACGAGAACTGCATTCCTGCAGTTTTGAAGACAGCCTCAAAACGCAGTTACACCTACACACGGAACAAGACTGCACAGTCACTACAACTTCCAGCCTTTACCTGCTCAATTTATCCTGCTTCCATCCTCCTAAAGTGAGATTTATCCTGGATCCTACTCTCAAAGCAATGCACCACACAGCAGCAACACAGACACACTTGTACTCAAAGTTAGAAAATGGAAATGAGGAAATAGTCTGGCTAGCATCACACAGGACACAATGGAATTGTGGACACAAGACACAGAATAGTCTGTTTCAGTTGGAAAGGACCCACAATGATCACCTAGTCCTGCTGCCCCCACCCCGCTTCAGGGCTGACCAAAAGCTAAAGGATGTTGTTAAAGTGCATTTTCCAAATGCCTCTTAATCACTGACAGGTATAGGGCACTGACCACCTCTCTAAGCAGCCTGTTCCAGTGTTCAGCTGTCAAACTGGCTTAAAATTTATATGGAACTATAGTTCAAGAAAGCATCATCAGATAACTAAGCTGACCTAACATTGTACATAAGAAACAATTTGTACCCTCTCCCCTTCTTTTACTAAATTGAGGGAAATAGAAAAGCCAAGTTACTTTTCTCCTGGGTTTACAAATGGAACAACTCAACTACGTGATGAGGAGGCTGCCAGAAGCATCATATGGGGGAGACAGGATTTCACGGCTAGAAGAAAGGAAAAGAGAGATGAGCAGGACAAGTCCTTTTCCCACCAACAAAAGCCCTCGAGAGAGAGACTCAGATTCCTTGCTAAATTGCACTTGAAACCAGCAGGTAAAGTAAGTTATATTACTGATTGCAGGAACAGATGCTGCCATGTATTACCCTGTACTGCTGGACGGGTGAGGCTTCGCTGTCAGCCTTCCCACCACCTCCCTGTCAGCACTGGATCTCGGTAGTTTGCCAAGTCACATTACCACTGAATAATCACAGGGGCAGGTACAGACTGGTTCATGTAATCCCAGGCTCTTGGTCAACCGTATTTGCACCCCTGCCTCCTCCAATCTGGCGGCAAAACTTTTTGGGCGCCTACACGATGATGCAGACGCAGAAACTAATCTGGCTGAAAAACAACTTTTTCCACTGGGCTACTTCTTCAGCTACATCAGTTCACTGAGCAGTCACAGCACCAGATAAACAACTGTACAGTTGCCAAGAGGTGGCCAGAACAAATGGCCTGAGGTGACTGCTGCCAAGAAGATGCATGCAGGACCACAACCTGAAGCTTAGCTTTATAAAACCCAGTAATAACAAAAAATTTAAAACATATAAAAGAATTTAAATACTATTTTTCCGACAACATTCAGCCAACAAAGCAGCCACACAGCTGCTATAATACTCCTATAAAATTCTCGCCCCTAGAGCTTTTGCAACAGGAAGATTACCTTTTAGCAACATGGAGAGTTAAAGAATACTTATGTAATTCAATTAAAGTTCACAGGAAATCAAGCACTTTTTTTTTTTTTTTACTGTTCACAAAGCTATTCCTTCATCTCCAATTTGACTAGGTTGCCTAGAAGGTATATGAACTTTCAGTATATTAGAATACAAACAAAAGTTATCATGTTGTGGTCTGACATGTGCTTCTGATGCATTACTTCAACACAGTTCTGGGTTTATGGCTGGATTTATAAGCTTGGTTCACAGACTTTGTTCAGGGGCACAACCTGATTACAAGATCTGCATTTGAAGTGAGAAGCTAACAGCAAGGGCTAGAAAGTATCACTGATTTCTGCAGAAGCCAGCAAAAGGAAAATGGGTAGTATTTCAATGAGATCATTTGAGAGAGTTCCACTTTTTGAAAGTGGAAACAAAATCCCCACTGCCTTTGATGTTTAAATAAGCAGACTTAAAACAATTTAAAGAGCAGACAAAAATCTTGCGTCTATTTATAATAAAACCAAAACATCCCTTAGTCTTTTTTTTTTCCTTTTAGAATCAGCCTTTATTACAGAATCACTGAATTGTCAGGGTTGGAAGAGACCTCTGGAGATCACCCAGTCCAACCCCCCCTGCCAAAGCAGTGTCACCTAGAGCAGGTGACATAGGAATGCATCTAGGTGAGTTCTGAATGTCCCCAGAGAGGGAGACTCCACGACCTCCCTGGACAGCCTGTTCCAGTGTTTATCGTTCAATAACATTTAGCGACTTTCATCCTGTAGGAAACACGAGTTCTTTCTATCCATCAGTATGCCCAATCCAACATGCTACATGCACTAAAATTCTTAATCTCTTGGAAACAGAAGGCCGATTTGCTATTTAGAGCTAGCACTCCGAAAAGAAAAATTCAAGGGCTAGGCATACTAGGAAATCTACATAAATTACATGCGACTTGTTAATTCACAAGCGTCACATGAAAAATTATTTTCAGTAACCGACACAAATCTTCTCTGGCTGCACTGCGCTCGCTTTACATTTTGATTAACACCTATGCGCTGCCTCACCCCTCGAAACTCCTAAGCACTTATGAGGCCGTGGCAGGAGGGCGATGCTTGGTAGAGCTCTCGTATTACACGGCTGAGGTGTTGCCCCTCTGCCTGAGCTTCTGGGAGGCTTAGATTTTCACCGCTGAAATGATGCCCAGCTCCAGATGCGTCAACCCGGCTTTCTGAGGGGCAGCTCCCTGCAGCTCCCGCTGGTTCAGAGGAGGCTCCGACTGCTCAGGCCCAGCGCCGGCCTCCAGCCTCACCAAGCCCCGCGCCGGTTCCCCGGCCCGCTCCGGCCGAACAAAAGCTGCCGGCGGCCCGCGCCCCCCGCCAGGTAGGCACGGCCCTCGGCCCCCCGCCCGGCGCCGGCCCGCTCGCTCACCACGGCCCCGGACACGGCGTGCACCAGGCTCTCGTAGGAGGCGACGGACG
>VZRF01008470.1:137039-168322 GCA_013396875.1 Vireo altiloquus | reverse complement strand
CCGCGGCCGCCATGGCACCCGCCCTGTCACGTGCGCCGGCGGCCCCGCCCCGCGCGGGCCCCGGGCCCGGGGAGAGCCGGCGGAGGAGGCGGAGGCGGCCGGGATCGTTTGTGGGGCTCTTCGGAAACATACAGCATTGGGGTACCCGGGAAATGCGCTCTTGTTCCTTCCTCTGTAACTACAATAGCGCCTTTGCTCTCCACCAGCAGCTTCGCTTCTCTTTGAGAAAAGGCCACCGAGAGGGGAGCTCATCAGTGGCTATCAGCATCTGTAGAGAGGGTGACAAGAGGCTGGAGCCAGGCTCTTCTCGGTGGTGCCAAGCGACAGGACAAGAGGCAACAGGCAAAAAGTGAGGCACAGGAAGTTCCACCTGAACATGAGGAAGAACTTCTGTACTGCGCAGTGACCGCACACTGGAACAGACTGCCCAGAGAGGTTGTGGAGTCTCCCTCATAGGAGATATTCGAGAACCATCTGGACACAATTCCGTGCCATATTTAATAGCAATAGCGGTGGTGGGTTTTTGCTGTTTGTTTGGTTTTGTGTGGGTTTTTGGGTTTTTTTTTAGCAATTTCAACTGAGAGTCACAGAACAGTCTGAGTTGAAAAGGACCCAGAAGCATCATGATGTGCTCTGGGATGACCCTGTTCAAACAGGAAGGCTGAACCAGATGACCCACTGTGATCCCTTTTCAACATAACCCATTTTGTGGTTCTGTGTTTCCCTTTCCCAAACATTTAACACAAGCATTTAATTACGAAGAAGAAGCAATACTAAACTTCACATTCTGATTCTTCTTTTTGCTAACTACAGTCCCTTTTACCTACCTAAAGACTGGTTTCTTCAAAGTAACACTTTTTCAAGACAATAATTTTTTTCTTATTCCATGTGGACCAATAGGGTCTGATGCATTTTCAAGCATCTGGGGATGTTGAGCCTGGAGGAAAGGAAGCTCGGGGGGACCTCATTGCATTCTACACGTTAAAGGAGGTTGTAGCATGACTCCAACAGTAGCAAGGCGAGGGTCGCCCTCTTCTCCCACACAACAAGCTACAGGAAAACAGCCTCAAGTTGCACCAGAGGAGGTTTATATTGGATATTAACAAAAATTTCTTTAATGAAGGGGTTGCCCAGCACTAGAGCAGGCTGTCCAGGGAAGTGGTTGAGTCAGTATCCCTGGAGGTATTTACAACACACGTAGATATTGCACTTGGGGACATGGTTTAGTGGTGGATGTCACAGTGCTGTGTTTGTGATTGGACTCAATCTTAGAGGTCTTTTCCAAACGAAACAATTCTATTATTCTATTTTGTTTACTCTTCTTCCCAGTCTGTAAGCCCTTGCTCCTCCTTTGCCATTGTGCTGAGAGCCTGCAGCCAAAGCACACTGCTACAAACAGAACATCGCCTGGCTTGTCACACCCTGTGGTAGCTGAGGATGGAATGAGAAGTCCTAGCAAGACAGACACAGGTAGCTGGCCAAAGCACAGCAGAGCCATGGCTCACTGCAGTTAGGGCACACAGAGACAAGGCAATCAAACACACAGTTTGGGAAAATATCAATAATCCTCTAGCCTCCTCTTGAACTTTTATGTAGGAGAGGTTCCACAGGTATGAAGGAGCTGAGGAAATTAAATTAGTTTGGAGATGCCACAATTCATAACAGCACATGGGAGATGATCCTCATGTCTGTTCATATCCTGTTGGGTTTTTTCCCATTCTCCTGTCCCATTCTACTGGTTTCCAGATAGCTTCAACATTTTGCCTGTGTTAATAATAATTCCCCTTTTGTTAGTTTCACCTATACTTGAGAAAAAAATACAAATAAAGATAGGAATGAATATTCTCTTTAGCTTTGTATCATGTTACTCCTGGGCTCTTTGGTTCCTCTTGTTACTACATCATCTTTCGTTCTCTCTGAAGCAGTAACTTCATAACTTTTTCTTCATAATTGCAATTCTTAGTTCTTCAGCCTCAACTCCCCAGTTGCCTCTTGTCTGAGATGCAAGAGCTCCTAGTGCTTACACCTGTGGTAGGAATCACCCTACTATCCATTTCTTAAACAAGGACAGGGTAGTTGGGATATGGCACTCTTCCCAAGAGTTTCTATCATGCATTTGGGTAAGCCATTCCTTTTTTGAGATGTTCCTCCATCAGGTGGCTATTAACAGACCCCTTGTTTCTATGCTTCTTTGAGGAAAATCCCATTATCTTCTCTGAGGGAGGGCAGGTATAAAGAACACAGGCGATTCTGCCTAATGCAAGTGTTTAATTTGGAGACAAACATTTCTCCATTGCAGTGCTCCAGCACATCCCTGTACTCAGACTTCAGATGCTGACACCAGCAACCTAAGAGACACAATTCTTTTGTACACTGCTGATATGCAGCTTTTATACACTGATATACAGTGATACACTTTTTTTTAATAACAGAAGATGCCCTGTAATGGATGCAGCCCTTCTGACTGAATGACAGTACTTTGGTTCAGGCATCACCAAAAAGGAGTCCTGACTAAAATCATCCCTGCAGTGCAAACCCCGAGAATCATCCTAAGCTGTATCTTATCCAGGAACAAAGGAGTTTAGGCCTCTTTTATCAGGAGTTCACAGTACCAGCCAGAGCTGGGACTAGACAGAACAGAAACAGCAACACCTGCACATACACCAAAAGGGGCTCTGACTACAAGTCAGTCATTTTACCCTCTAAATAAACATCTGTAGCCCCCATGAGCCCATTGAACTCTCCTGTACAGGAGCAGGCTGCTCGGCAATGAACACCCCCTTGAGCAGAGATGGCTCTAAAGGTTAATGCTTGAGGCTGAAAGATCCCCTTACATCTGATATCTATAATGAGGAAAGTGACATTTTACATTAAGTCTAAAAGTATATTGTATACTAGCAGCAGTTTTTATAAATCCAGCTCTAGCTTAATTATTAGAAGCATAGTAAGTAGGAGAGTGTTCAACCAGAATGTAAATTATTAAAAAAAATTTAAAGCATTTGTAAATCACTGCTTAATTACCCTTCAATTATTGCTTAATAACAATTCTATCATCATTCACTTTTCATTTAGGCGTCAATTATGTTTGATCATTGTTTAATCATTAATAAAACTTTTTTAGTTACACCCACATTGATGTACTCTTAATTACTCACCTGTGACACACTCCTACATGCAAAAGATTCAGACCTTAATTTAGAATTAAGGCGTACACAGGTCATTGGCTATCTCCTGTCACTGAAGCAGGCAGGAGCAGCTTTACAAATCCAGGGAACAACTATGCAAAGTGATTGCACAACCAGGTCCATGAGCTTTCAGAAAAAATGCCTCAAACAGGACACAGACTCCCACTGCTGCTGTTCTTTATGGTTTTGTCCCTCTTGTGTGAAGGGAAGCTTTCACCAAAGAGTCAGCTTATACTGCAGACTGGAATGCCATCATAAACGTGCACCTAAATAACTCTATGCTTATTTCTACTACCTTTAGCAATATTTTCAATACAACACTATGCTCTGTATATATTGCAAAACAGAGTATTAACAGGTAATTCAACAACTGCAGTATTCTAAAAGCAACTTACTTTGTTATTGGAACATACAGACCTCATGAAGGTCCAAGAAATACAAGGACACACTACAGATTAAGTTAAACAAGATTTGCCTTGTATTCTACTGAGGGGAAAAAAAAGGAGATAACCTAAAACTCTACCTAAACCTATCTGCATAAAAGGTTTCATGAAGACATGGACTTCAGGTCCTCACAGAAATGCCACAAGTTCACTGGGTTTCCAGGCAAATACATAACATGCACAAGTGGGGTTTAAGGAAGGACAGAAGGCCCAAGTTATGTGCTTTTTCTCAAATCTGTCAATTCTTCTGGAAAGCCTGGAAGAAGTTAAGTTAAGCAACTGCAAGTACAAACATATTCTCTGTACATGAACTGCACCTTCTTAATTTCTTGCTTGCGTAATTCTGTAGGTTCCTGTACAAGGAGGTGATCAATCTTGAGAAAATTTATTCTTCATGGATTTTCTTCGGCTGACCCACTTTCATTCACAAAAAGGAATGAGGACACTGTTGGTGACTCCAGAGGTCAAATTTACTGCCTCTGCATGGTGTCCTACCTTTGCAAGTAAAGAATCAACTCTGAACTTACACTATTTCTACCCTACTACTCTCCTTATTCTAACATTAATTAAAAATAAAACCAGAAATGCATATCTCCTTTATTTTTGCTTAGAAATTCAATTCATTAGAGAGTGCAAACATGCCAAGGCAAAATTTAATTACTACTTTCAAAATAACTTTCTGAATTTGTTGCAAAACTTTATCTTTCAGAGAAAGTGGATAAACTGGATCATATTCTCAGTACATCATAGATAAAACCAACTAGAAATGAACAAACAAGATTGCATGTGCTGATAATTTGAATTCATTAAATAGAGCAATTTGATCATACCAGCTTGTCAAGTTCAGGCTTAAGTATTAAGGCCAAGGTAAAACCAGCCTCTTCCAGAAGCAAGCACTGTAATCACACACATATTAATAAACACACATGTGTCAACTTTCCCTGAACAGATTTTGACTGAGCCTCTGGAATGATGCAGAATGTTCCCTATGCACTTCATCTAGGTCCAGGGACATTAGAAAAGTTGAAATTCTTTTTATTTTAAATTACTTGCCATTATTACCTTTAATCTCCTGTCACGGAGCTTCCTCAGCAGCCTCTAGACCAAATGTCCCTCAGTCACCTTTAGTTTTACATAGACTAAGTAATTGTCAAACACAAATTTTGTTGCCTTGATGTTGTTGCTTTTTCCTTTAAGCACTTGATAAATGTGTAACAACTGTTATGTTCTAAGTGCACATTTTTCTGGTTTTTTTGTTGGTGGTGGTGGTCATTGGGGGGGTTGGGATTAGTTTTTTGGTTGTTTTTTTTTTGTTTAGTTTGGTCGGGTTTTTTTGGTTGGTTAGTTGTTGTTTTGTTGTTGTTGGGGTTTTTTTTTGAGGTTTTGTTAGTTGGCTTTTGTCTTTTGAGGTTTTTTTGGTAAATGCTAGTAATTAATTCAGAATCCCACTTTTTCTGGTCTGAAAAGTTTTCACACGAGAGAAAAAATGTGCCAGATTACAAAATGCCTTCTGAAAAACCTATTCTTTTTCAAGAACTTTTCTTCATTGTAGGATAACACACAAGAAAGTGTGAGACCAAATCATCTTGTAGAACACTTGTGTTAATTTTCCCTTATAAACTCTTAGCAATAAGTTGTATTTTAGACCAATTTTTAAAATATCTGAAGTAAGAAAACATAGGTGGTTTTCTTTTCCAAATAAGAACTAGATGCTAGTGGCTGCATATCAGAATGAATTTTCTCTAATGAGAGGCAGTGCAGTTGCCAGCAGCTCAGACACTTCATTCTCAATACAGTACTTTGATATTTTCCCATCTAATTTTGATGATTTCCCAACAACTTGTACATTTAGCCTATTTTAAAAGCTAATTTTATTGAGCACTGCGCTGGTTGTTACATGATTTCAGCTATGATGTTTCTCCTTCTGAAATGCGAGATACAAATTCAACTCATTTCGAGTAACTCTTACCCAGCAGTGAGAATGTTAGAGAACGAAATGTTTCAATAATGGAATTCAATTTACTACTATCTGCTTTAGACCTTACCTCATTACTTTACACTTGAGTAATAAGTACCTTGTTTTTCTGAATACCTTTGTTCTATACAAATTATCTTACCAGCTCCACTGCTGCAGCTGCTGTACTTCAGGAAGAAATTCTAAGACAAACTGCTAACCTAAACCCTGTAATCCTTCATGTTTAATTTCTTTATCCCTAGTAGCGACTCACACTCCATGTAGCCTCTGAAATAAATGTTAATATGTTAAAAAATCAAGTGCAACAATGAAGGTGCCAAAGTTGTAACCCACTTAACAAACAGATGTAACACATTCTGCAAATACATTTATTTATTGATAAGATCTCAAGCTTGTCTGAGATCATCCATCTAGAACACATTTTTCAAAAGTGTGTTTGTACAACAGACAAATAGAGTAATAACACTTCGTTAGCAAGATTACAAAAGAACATCTGGATTTGGTTAGTCATCAAGATTCAGATTTACAGGAGAGTCCTCGGTATTTACATTCTGTGGGACCTCAGGACCTCCAGTCAGTAGGGACAAGGAAAGGTTTGTCTTACATGAAGTTCCTGTTTGTGAGGATCACATCAAATGAGTGTCACTTACCCAAACTCTGATTCACAAGGTGACTTGTAGCCCGGTCACTTGAATTTTTTTTCTTGCTCCATAGTACAGATCCACCACCAACCACCTGACTTGCTTCATTTATCACATTAAAACTGCTCCTGCTTCCTCTGTATGTGCATTTTCTTATTTCACACGACTGACCTCCTATAACTTGTCTTGTGGTACTGAACATGGAAGTGTCTGCATTCGATTGGACATCACCATTTTTTACTCCACTTCAGCTCTTTGGTAATCCAGAATAACTTCCCTATAATGCTGCCCTCACTCCATGTGTGAACCAAGGTTGAAGCCTGCCTTTGTAGAGTTCTGTATATGCTTCATGAGACACCTTTCTCCAGGCATCAGAAGAAAACCCTGCTGCTGTTTTCCTAGTGAACCACCCTCCAGCTCCAGGTTACCAATCCATATCAGTACCAGTAACTGCCAGTGTCACAGTGCCCTGAAGCAAACAAAAGGAAACAACTCTCCAGCCTCTACCATCAGTTCAACAACCCACTTGCTCTACAGCATCCCTCAGCCTACATGCCCTGCGGGATTTAAAAGGGACTCCAAATGCTTCCAGTCAGCCGCATGCCATGATCCATAGGAAGGTACATGCCAGAGCTAACCTGGCGCTAGCTCCCCTTGGCTAGGTCCAGAACTCCCCATCCATACGGGTGAAGGATTCTGCTTGGACAGCAGGTGCCACGAGCTCCCATAACCTTATTTGCTCATCCATCCCACAGAAGAGGGATGTACAGGCATACGCAAGAGTGTGGCTTGTATGAGCTTCATGCAAAAGCCCTGAGAGTAACACATGAGAAAAAGGAGGTGGCATTTAGAGACAAATATTTTAAACTACATATGGTACTTGCAAAAAGCTGTTTCCGTAACATGGTTTACCTTTACATGGCTTTTTAATACTCATTGACCCATTCTCCTCTGGCCTGTCACTGCTATATCTAGGCTTGTCCCACCTGCCTTCACCCAACTTTGAGAGTCTGGCTCCTTCTCATCCAATCCTTGCCTTCCCACAAAAACAAACCAAGCCACTTTAACAAATACCATTTATTCATAGCCCAACAATGAAAAAAGAGAATAAAAAATTCTGGTAAAGGCACCAAGCTTTGCATTCTCCACATCACTATGAAAAAGGACTCCTTGTGAACTTGAACAGCCTGGAAGCAGCAACTGAGCTGACACTTGCTGTCCCTTGGGGCAGCTGAACCAGAGAGGACAGTGGAGTCACTGGGACTCACACAGGAGCAAGGCTATGAGCCTCTGCTACCAGTCAGCTGCAGGTGTCTCACTGCATTGAATGTGTGGCATGGGATCAGCCAAAGCACGGTACAGGACTTGTACACAAGGCAGAAAGGCACACCCGAGCCAGGGGCAGGACTGGCAGTACTCTGTCCCAGCTGACATTAATACACTCTTGCAGCTTTCAAACTGACAGCAGAGCTGATTATTGCCACTGCACTCACAAGAACCACCCCTACTCTGTGCTGCAACAGAACAAAAAACCTGAAGGAGCTGCCAGTAAATAATACAGGAGCAACCAATGAAAATAACCTCCTCATTTAACTACTTACATCCCACATTTGGAACTTCCCATCTTTGCTCATCTCTTGTGCAGTTAGCTTTCTGCACCTGTATTTCTGTTCAAACCAGTTTAGCTGCTTAGATGTCCACACACCAACTGGGGGAACCGAGATGAGGTCCAGACAGCTCATCAATTTACTTGCTGAGTAACACTAAAACCAAAAAAGCTCACACACCAAGGGAGTCACAGGATCTGTATTCCCAAAGAACAAGAATTCTAAATAATATAGCTAAACTGCGAATACCAACATCAAAATGAGGGAGAATGTTTTTATTGACGCAATCAACTCTCAGTAAGGGCAACTGATAACGTAAGCAAGCAGGTAGGACACAGATATGACCATTTCTATTAGGTAGGAGTAACTTCCTACTTTTGACTACTCATGGATAGACAGACACAAACAGCCAAGATGGAATAACAGGAAACTGTAGGGAATAAATCTATATTCAAGATACTCTAATTTGTGCACAACACATATGCAGTACCCTGAATGCAGAAGTGAAGATTCAGCCTATTTTGGGGGGTGACCTACTTCAGACATCTCTTCTCAGGAATGGGAGATCAAGACTGTGACCAAAAGCCATGCACACAGCAACACACAATTGTAATTTGAGTTCATTTGGTCATGAAAACAAGCCCTTAGGCATTTAGTTCCAATTTAAAACACAAGTTGTATATACAGTTTAATTAAAGCACTTCCACATTTAATTTAAGCAAAATAGTTTTTATCAGAAAGTTACACAAACCCAAAAAGCTGTGTTTTTCAAAACCATACTTTATTTTTAAAGGCTAAGAGAAGTATTCAGAACTGTATTTCTTAAGCAAAAAGATTCACATTTCACTGTGCAGGGTCATTAGTAGGAGAAAAAGCATTTGGGGATTTACTTTTTTGCAACTGCTGTTGAGTTCCTACATCAAACCAGATTTGTTTAAAAATGGTAACATCAGTTATGGCTTAAGATATAGAATTACAAAAGAGTAACACAAACTTTGAAATTCAAGTGGTGAACAGGTAACTATGGTCATTTTTTTCCACATAAAGATATTTTAGCCAAGACAAACAGAAGCAACTGTCTTTATTGATAGCCAAATCCACTGAACATCATCAGCACAGACAACTGCTTCAAGGATACCCATGCTGATAAATGCATGTGTTACAAGAATGTTCTGTCTGGTCCAATTACTTCACCTTTTCCTCCGTATCACAAGCCTCAAAACCATGGAGGTATGAAACCATAACAACAGATTTTCTTTTTTTTTTTTTTTTTTTAAACAAGAGGCTACAAGAAAAGACGGAAGACTACAGAATGTGGTGAAGAAAGTCATCACCTCTACAGAGACAGCAGGACTTTGACCAAGAAATTTTAATCAGCGAGCATGTAAGGACTCAAACTGATTCAGAATCCAGAGCTGCAATTTTGTTGGGTATTCTCCCCTTCACCGATCTGTAACTCTGCACGTACATGTTCTGGATGGCTTGCATTCAGTGGGACAGAGGTAGTGATGGGAACTAGATTCCCTCCCTAAAGTTTCCAAATAGATGCAACCTGGTAAGCATGGCCCTAAGGAAGGGTGAGTGCAACCAGCAGAGGGCCTGCCAAGTGGGAAAGAACAAGAGCACAAGCACAGACAGTAAGCTGCTCTCCCATACCCAGACCGATAAATAAAATGTTACGTAAAGGTGCTGGACAAGAACTGAACAAGTAACGAAACATCTGTGGCCTCAGCAATATGTACTTCATGCCAGGTTGTGCAAAGGATAGAACTGTACCTTTGCTGTACAGTTGTGGTGATCAAAATGATACAGTATTTGCAGTACTGCCAGAAGTTCCAGTGTGTAACTAGCTAGCCTGATTATTCTGATAATAGCTCTATGAAGTCAGTCACCATTAAAAAAAAAAAAAAAATCTGTATATGCAGACAATTCCTTTATCCAGTTAGTTCTTCAGACTTGTCCCATCTTTGCTATTTTTCTGTCCTAAGGGGATTATGACAGACTTCACCTGTTATAGTTCTTTCCCCTTTGCTCAGTGAGAGCAATTTAAAAAATAGCATGTTCTTATCTTGCACTCCTGGAATACTACAATTTGTTGTAAGAGCATTCAGAGAAAACAGTCTGTAATACTTATAATAAAAGTTATAATAAAAGGTTGCAACTCTTGGACAAGAAGGGATGGTTGAAACTAAGTCATCTGAATATAATTTGAATTCTATAAACCAATAATTGAATAAAGTCAATACTTGGGGCTAGAGAGCAGTTCTCCTTAGAACACCCCATTTCTCTTCTTAAGAAGATCAGAGGTAAAATGGTTTGTTTTATTGCAACACTGGTTAGCCAAATCCAATCCTTCTCATTCAGATATGATTTTTAAGAAGCAGGGATTTTATGGTTTACTGCCAAATTTGGCAGACAATTTACTGATGAGATTCATGACCTTGGGATTGCTCTGGTACTTGGACATATTTGCTGGGTTCTGGGCAACATCTTGGAATGCAACCATAACTTCTGGATCCTGCAGGACAAAAAGCAAAAAACAATTAGGGCATTTGTAAAACAATTCTACAAAAGTGATTATGTGGTGCCACATGAATCTAATCTTCCTCAGCTTTTACATAAAAAGACTACATTAGGCTTCTGGCAAGAAGTCTCTAAACACAACCCAATAATACAGTACATGTTGTTAAGGCTGTGTCAGTAAACACCAGAGTCATTACTGAAGTTGTGACAATAAGAGTTCAGCGTGTGAGAAGGGGGATAGGATAAGAGTTCTGTTTTCCCAGAACAGGAGCTATCAAACACAGCCACACTGTGTTATTTGTGTACTGTATTGTTTCTGTTCAGGCATCTTTCAAATGCATTTTGAAGGAGGCAGGAGTTTCATGTGTGTAGCACGCATGACAGGATAACTCTACTTGGAGCAACAGCTAATCCTCATCTTTTTCTCATTTTTTCACACTAGCAGCAGAAGCTTGAAACTGTTGGGTTGTGAACAGACAATGTGGCAATGTTTGGCTTTTAAAAATGCATCTAATTCTCAGTCATTCCTCACCTTAACTGAGAAATCACACTTGGAAGAGAAGTGCGTTGTTATCTTTCATCGCACTACTGTGTTGCAGTTGATAAATACATCCACATATTCAATGAAGTCAGTGCCCAAAAAAATAACAACTCCATCTTCTCTATTTAGTGTGAGAAACATTAATACCTTTCCTCCATACTTCTAGTATACCTTTGGCCTCCACTGAACTTGAACTGGTTTTACTCGTTTTACGTGTGTATGTTTTGAACATAATGAATCAGTATGTACCAATTCTACATTTCAGCCTGGAGAAATTTTTGCATTATAAGCAGTATCTACAAAAGTCCCAATTTTCTTTAATTCAACAAAAGTGCAAGCAGTTTATTATGTTCAATACAAATCACAGATGTTAGCTGTAATTTCATCTGCTGTTCTTTCTAGAACATTTAAGTATTTTCACCAAAAGATACACTGCTCCCTAGACTTCTAACTCATTGCTACAGCAGAGGCCTCTTCTTTGGAAACCACCAAAACCCAACCAGCATGCTCAGAGTTGTCTGTGCTACAGTAACACCATCCTGTATCTATTCTAGCATCAGACTCAGACCAAAGCTGTTTAACAGCTCTGAGCCCAAGTTGCATTTTGGAGGTGTGGGTGCCACTGAAAGCGCCCACCCCTCAGTCGTATTTTGTGCATGCTGGGAACTGAGAGTCCAGTCCTATGGGAGGATTTACAAATGTGTTGTCTCCCTCACAAAAGATAATCTGCAAAGTACAGGGAAAACAGAATGCTGAGGTTCAGAAATGAGAGACTAGACACATTCTCTCCACTTTACAGGATTCCCGTGCCAAGAAAAAAGGAAGACTTTCACAACCTCGGACTTCTTGAATTGATTTCAAAATAGGGCATATGATTATAAAGATTATGTTATGTTGTTAAACCTGTGGTTTCACTTATATATGAATCTGGAACAAAAAGTTGAATAAGTTTAGCTACTAGTTTGTGTCAAAGCACACCTAAATTATGTTAAATATCCAGTTTTATGCTACGTGTTTCACTTTCCTATCAATTCACAGCAAGTAAATGATTCTGTACCTCTGTGACTCCCTGGAAGCTCTCAACCTTACAGTGTTAGTAACATCCAAGGTTTCACATTGATGAGCAATATTATCAAAATAAAGTGTAAGACTGAGTATACCAACATTTCTGTAGGGAAATGTTTAGTACACGAGGTGGAATGGTAGCCATTCCATTAATGGTACGAGGGAGACATTCCGTTTTCTAATGCTCTAGTCTTTAGTTGCAGAAAGAAAAATAATACCTCCAAGAAAAAGGTTATCACTACTTTTTTTTTCCAATTTAACACATTTTGTTGGAAGTCTGTGTCTAACATATGGCTACGTGTCAAATGAAGAATCCATAGGTTCATATTATACATCACTCCTTACAAAAAAACCTTCTACTTGACTCCAAAATGCAAATGTCATGTGTCTAGAGAAAGTGGTTGTATATGCAAGATATGAAGTACTAGACAACCATGCAGATAGGCAAAATAGTAAAATAAAACACACTAAAATTTCAGTCAATTCTTCTAGAGACTAGAACATTTAGGGGCAAGTGAGCTAAAATAGTATCTATTAGAAGTCACTGCAAAAAGTCAAAACTTGCTATCATTAAGAAGCTGTGAAAAGAAATGCAACAGTGCTTTGAGCAAAAATAATAATTTTTAAAAAATCCTGAAGAAATAAATCTTCAGGTAATGGAACCAGAAATCGTCTTCAAGAATTGTTTATAGCGGTTTGCAGAAATCACAAAATCACAGAATTGTTAGGGTTGGAAGGGACCTCTGGAGACCATCTAGGCCAACCCCCCTGCCCAGGCAGGGTCACCTAGAGCAGGTAAGATTTATACCAATGACAAGCAATAACTTCCCTAAACATGTCCACAGGCAGCCATATCTGGTTCTTTGGCTGCTTCTAAGGACGACAAGATAAAGTTAACAGCATAACCAGTTTAATCTGGCTTCTCTTCAGGCACACACGGTTTGTCAGGTTTACTGAGATGTTAAAAGAGTCAGGCACATTTCAGTGTTAACTCATGGAGAATAGTCTCCAAAATGATGAGATCATAGCAAGTCTAAAGAGACTGACAGGTGGTGGCCTTTGCTCTCAGAATATTCCCATTTTGGCACTAACTCGCCACTATGAAAAGTCTCTACAGACTATCAGTTAAAAAGTAATTTTGGAGCGACTTGTGTGATTCAGTACGTTCAGACTTTTTTGTTACCTCAGGTAATAGATAAAATACCTGCCAGCTAACATTATCCATCAACATATTCTATAGCTGCACCGAACAGATGCCTAGCAGTAGAAACTACTGTCTTTTAAAACTAGAGCTTACATGGCCACTTCAGAAAAGAACAGAATGCAGAGTTGGACATTTCAGGAAAAGGAGGCACTGTAGACATAGATCAAGTTCTAATAAATCATATCCAGATACAAAGTTGGTACAAAGAGGACAGTAAGAGACTCAAGGTTTGCTAACAGGCTGTACGTGTTAAAGCCTGCCTGCATTATCAGAAAACACTGTCAACACACATTCTTGCAACAGAGTCCTACCCTATGTTGAGGCATATGTAATCAGCATGCAATGGAGTTTTCTTAAAGGCATGTGACAAGCACTTAATATTCAGCTGCACCTCAACACAGTTTTCAGCAACCTCTCATCACAAACTCCAGTGTTACAGCAGGAAGTAGCCAGGTAAGGAAGACAGCTACAAGTCAAGGGCCCTTTCTGCACGGTTTGCATGCAAGTCAACATTGCTGACTGTAGCAGCCTAGGTAAAAGTGTGTTTTCCAACATCAGCAACCTTTAACACAATCAACCCAGGAATTTTTTGCATGGAAAGCGATGATTTTTTTGTGATTCCAGGGCATACTGAATAAGGTTCCCTTGAGATGCCTTTATTTCTATGAGCTGAGGTCAATATGTAACTCTAATCACAGCAATCCAGAAAAAAGAAACAATACAGTTTTATTTACTTATTAGAACACAAATGTGACTACATAGCTCTGACTTCTTCTAGCCCATCTGCCCTTAAAACTGGTGTTGTCAGATATGTTCAATTTAATCTGTTGAAATACTTTTCTTGAGTAGTCATGACATTGAGCAATTAATTAATTGAGCAATTAATCAGGCCCACTAGGGAAGTAAGGTTTCTGAATATGAATTCAGAAAATGTCCAATGAAAAACTATTCTAATAATACTTTGTCTCTGGCAAAACCTCAAACATTTAATCTCCTAAGAGAAAGGTAATTCTCATCACAATATTATTATAATATACTGTGTTAGAAAAATATTAACAATTTTTTGTTTGTGCATAATTATCCCTCTACAAAGGATGTGCATTCAAAAAACAAAGAAGTTAATTACAATGTATGGAGAAGGACCATTTGAGAGACTTTTTCAAAAGAAATGACAACTGCATATAGCACACAGTTTTGCCTACCACAGATGGGGGCAGGGGGTGTGGGGGATTTTTAATTAAGCTTCCATTAGTTTGCAAAATAGCTAACATCTAATGCAGACAGTCTGGTGTCACACATATCAGGAAAGAATTTTACAACAGAAATAAGCATGCACCCCATTGCTATCCAAAAGGTCACATCTTCCTTCCTCCCCTTAGGCTCTCAGGCGCTGGATCTCGTTCAGAACACATAGCTTTGACTTTAACAATTACTCACCTGCATGGCCGCAAGAACTTCTGGATCACTGAGAATCTCATTGAGACCTGGCATACCTGCCATTCCTGGCATACCTCCAGCCCCAGGAAAGCCACCTGAAAATCCAACACAAGAAAAATGCAAGATCAAAAATGTTTAACTCACCTATACAGTAATTGTGCTCACTGAGACTAAGACACACTGCCCTTGCCACATCTCTAAAGCCATGTCTTCTGTAAGGCTACAGCTGCTCCACTCAGTGGAAAGCAGGGTCTTCACCTTCTCTTTCTGTGAAGACCTGGATCCTATTTCATCCATGTTTTTAACCCAACTGGGGGCTTGCAATGAGTACAGTTCTTTTTCTGGTTAACATAAATGAGGTAGGTCTCAAGCTCAGGAACATAAAGAGTTTGAATGCCTGGCGTGAACAACTCAGGGCAGAAGCAGCTCAGCAGTATTATGTTCCAGGCACATTCCACATTTGGCAGGAACTTTAGGTTTTGAAAAAAACAACAAAACACCAAGAAAAATACCCTTGAAGCAAAATGCTTGAGGTCCTCTTATGGAATCCTTATTCAGCAGCATCCCCAGCTGTGCTGAGCATGACACATATGGTCTCTATCTGGCTGCTGATCCAATTGAAGCATGCACACAGCCTATCTCAACTCTCAACTACATCTCAATCTTCAAGAGCATTAGTACTTTTGTTTTTCCCCAGTTCATTGTATAACATGGAAAGCCTGATTTTTGTGACGCTGTCAAGGATAATTTTTCTGTAAGGTAATCTGTACTACCTCCTTTAAAAACCATTCAGTTTAACAACAGCTTGCAACCAGCACAGACTTCCCTCATGTTCAATCCAAATTTTCAACTTGAAAACATCAAGCAAATTCTGCTTCTTTTGTTTTTCCAGACTTAAATCCTTTCATTCTCTTATCCTTCAATTACTGATTTGTCTTCCCCCTACTTGCTACACAGCATCAATCCTCTTCAAGAGAAAGAAACCCATCCTTCTTACCACTAGTGCTCCAAGAGTTATTTGTATACAAGTTCTAAACTTCACATAAGATCTTTCTCTGTGTATTGAGAACAAATGCTATAAAGACTGCAGTTATAATACTTCATATGGAAACAACAACCACCTCTGCCTCAAGTATTGTTGCTTAAAAATAAAATACCTGGGAAGCCACCTGGGAAGCCACCAAACTGAGCTCCTCCTGCCTGTCGTCTTGCTTCTTCCTCCTGCAGATGAAAGCACATTATTCCACACAAAACAATGGAACTGCAACCTGTTTTTTACTGCTCAACTGGGTTTAGGAGTAAAAAAATAGCTGAGACTGTTTCAGGCAGATATGCTATCACAATAAACAAAGCACTCTACTGTGTTCAAAACCACTGACAAGAAATTGCTCTGCCTATTCTTAATTTTGTACGTGATTGCAGGTTAGTTAGCAGAGTCTGTTTCTACCGAATACGAACTGTACGATTTGTTTTAGCTCCCCAAATGTGTTTTTAGAACTCCCACCCCCACATATTAAAATAAATTATTAAAGCACAAAAAAAGCAAGCAAACTGTGCCAGGAATTGAGGAAGAGGAGCAAAGTATTATTCTGAATTTAAAACCTCCCACTCTGGGATACATAAGTACTTTAAGTGAAAACTATTCTGGAACACTCATACAATAACTGACTTCTTGAAATATAGCATTAGTAGAAATTCCAGAGACTGTTTTTGTCACAAGCAATAAAACCAGATGAACTCAAATGCCCTCTTCTCCAGATTTCATTACCAGTCAAGTAAGTAAGACAGAAACCAACTCTCTAAAATTTAAAACTTGAAGTATTTTTAGCTCTGTAATTCATTTAAACCAAAATAACTATGACACTCTTCAAATCAGAAATATTAAAGCCTAAATATTCACCCTTTGTGCTTTCTCATGCTCCTCCCGTGCCTTCTTCACTCTTTCCATTCTTTCCTTGATTTCCTTTTCTTCACGCTTCCGCTCATATTTTCGTCGATGTTCTGCAATTTTCTGAGCCTGTCACAATGAAATACCAGGAGTTCCTATACATTTCTAGCATATCATACAACATATTTCAATACAAAATACATGTAAGGATAACCAACTGGTTCTACCAGTTCTTAAATTTCGCATCCTAAAAGCTTCTTTGGTTTAAGATCCATTCGCTACTTCCTTCCCATGGCAATCAGTCATTCATGTCTACTCAACCCTGACTAGATTCACCACAACATGCACTGTAGCATAGTTTTTTGCAGTAGTTTTGGGACTTGCATCATTGTCAGACTTGAACATGCTATTATTATTCCATGTCCCTTCATGTTTTTATGCTAAAATATTGATTTCTCTGGGGCTAAAACCAGCAACTGCCCTGGAAAAAGGAACAATAGGAAGTATAATTCCCACTGCAGACACACACTTTTTAGATAGTGTTGCTGCTGTTTCAGATGCCTCTACAACATGTACAGAACCACACAAGCAGACCAAAGAATTCCTCAATCAAACCAAGAAAGGGCTGGTGGGGATGAAATTTTCTTCCTCTTACTAATTTTTCATCAAGTGTATTAATTCTACAGTCCCAGCAAAAGAGGAATTAACAATCTTCCCAAGGCTCCTCACTCAGGGCTCATTATAACAACAGAACTAACTGCAGCACTGCCTTCCTCAAAACAGAACGTATCCTTATAAATCACTACAAAAATGGCTCAAGGTTTCACAAATAGCGTACCACAGTTACTCTGCACCATTCCTGTAACTAAAAACAAAAACCAAAATTAGGGTGCAAGAACAAAGATAGTACTATCACAATGGATACTCTTGTATTCTTCTATAACACTCTTCAAAGGAAAAAATTACTTTATAAGTAGCAGAGCTTTGATACAACCTATTTTAGTTAGGAGACATTCATTCCAATCTACTTCATTCCTAAGTGCATCTGCCAGAGAAAGCACACTGGAGGCAGTAGGAACGATAGAGAGTGAATCCAGTACATGCTATCAGATCCTGATGTCACTGCCATTTAACGGCTCTTTAAGAGAGAGGTAAGTGTTCTGTTTTCTTTTTAATGAAGCATAAAGAGTTTCCAAAGTTTAGATTTTCATTATTTCTAAGTATTTCTCAAAATGAACTGAATTCTTTTAGAATTTGACTTAAGACTTTTAGCTGAAAGTGCTACAAAGTAAAAAATTCTAGGAAAGGTTGAAGTGAATAAATTAGATGAACGCATCCTTTTCGCTTACTGAAGATTTTGAAAATCACCCATGAAAAGATCATGTTTCTCCTGAAGCTACATACACAAATTCCCATGCAGTCAGCAACTACACATCAACGTATCACAGATACTTTGCTGTTTCTGTGCTCAAGCAGATTAACTGGGAAAGAAAAGGTTCCCCCTCAGCCAAGCATTAAGTATACTTCTTATGAAAACCAGTTGAGACCTAAGACCTAATTACATTAACCACAGATCAATAGTCTCCAAAACAGAAGACTAATAGGTTGTAAAATGGTTTCCACTGTCATTTTGCTGGAGACAGTAAAGACATAGTAGAAAAGCTGAAAGCTGAAGTTATTAGACACAGGACTGTTTATGCATGTGGGGGGTTTAAGCTTGACTGGCTGCCAGATGCTCACTAAGCTGCTCCCTCACTCCCCCCTCCTCAACAGGAGAGGAAAAGAAAATAAGATGGAGAAGCTCTTGGCTTGAGATAAAGACAAGGTCACTCACCCACTACCATCAAGGCCAAAACAGACTCAACATGGGGAAGATTCATTTAATTTATAGTTCATTAAAAATGGAGCAGGATGATGAGAAACAAAGACAAAACTAAAGCCATCTTCTTCCTGATCCTCAGCTTTATTGCTTCATTTCCCCTTCTTCCACTTCCACCCCCTTCTCTGAACAGCACAGTGGGGTGGGAGCTGGCATCAGTTCACTGTACTTCCGCCACTCCTTCCTTTTCACACCTTTTTCCTGCCCTAGTGTGTCTGCCCCACAGGATGCAGTTCTTCACAAACTGCTCCAGTGTGGTAGTCCCCACAACTAAACAGACTGTGTGCTTAAACAGACTGTTCCACCATGGGTCTCCCATGAGCTGCAGCTCCTGCCACCAAACCAGCTTCTGTGCAGGCTTCTCTCCACAGGTTGCAGTTTCTGCCAGGAGCCTACTCCAGTGGACTCTCCATGAGCTGCAGCTTTCTTCAGGGCACACCCACTTCCTCTGGCATGGGATCCTCTATGGGCTGCAGGGAGGATCTGCTGCACTGTGAACCTCCACGGGACAACCTGCTTAACCATGACCTTCTAGACTGGCTGCAGGGCAATCTCTGCTCCCATGCCTAGCACACCTCCTCCCACTTCCTTCTTCACTGATCTTGGTATCTCTGCAGGGTTGCTCCTCTCTTTACTGCCCTCCCTCTCAGAGCTGTTATGCTGCATTTTTTAACCCTTTCATAAATGTGTTATCACAAAAGCATCACCAGTGTCACTGACTCACTCAGCTTTGACACCAGCTGGAACTGGCTCCCTCTCACACAGGGGCAGCCTCAGGTGTCTCCTTACAAGAGGCCAGCCCTGCAGTCTTCATCTTTCCCCAAACTTCCTACATAAACCAAATACAATGCAACAGCTGCCATCTGTGGTGTGTCAATCACTTAAAAGGAACAGGCAAAAACACATGAAAAAGAAAGCCTGCTATCAACAGCATAACATTTGTTACACAGAAGTTCCTCCTTAGAAGATTGCTGAGGTCAGCCACAGGAGAACAGCTGAAAACCAGTTGTGCAGAGCTGAGGCTGCCCTCATGGGGCTGACCAACGAAAGTACAAACCACAGTAAAATGCTTCCTTCGGAAAACATGCTTAAGGACAAAGCTCTGATCAACTCAGAAATATCTTGGGAAAAAATCCATTATCAGCTATCTCTTGCTTTCCTGAAGGTTTTCAGAATCTAGATTCTAAAGTACCTGGCAAACTTCAACTGCTTCAGATTCTTCTGCCAAAATTTTGAAAAGGAATATGTTTCATATTTGTTGGATATTTCAGTTACATGCCCAGCCCCACACACTCAATTTCTCTACACACAGCCATAACCAGCTGTTACTGAAGACAGAAGTATTTACAAACTCAGTCTGAAGTGTCGGAAGACACATGAACACATTTCTTCCAGACAATGCCTATTGAAGAATATGAAGGCAGCTCTGTCATTCAGACAAATACAGGAAAGACCTCCAGCATTCCTCCCCACTTACTCTTGGCTGCACCTCCTTCAGCATGGCGCTTGCATCTTCATCATAATCCAGCTTACAAGCTAATGCAAGATCATGAGCAGCCTCCTCCCAGTGGCCAAGGAGTCTGGAATTCAGAAGACACCAACAGTCAGAAGGAAAAACTGAACACTTACAGCTCTTCAAAATGTTTAACCATGCATCATTCAGAATTTTTACCTAGAGCTTGGAGAAGTTTAATAATCATGGTGTTTTCACTAAGATGCACACTACAATACCATTACAGGACACTTGATTGCTTCATATCCTTACAGTAAGTTTTGCTTGAAGTAACGAGTAAAAAACTCTCCATGAGATCATGTCATTGTCTGCTATAAAGAATGATCTAACAGGAAGAAGGTATCCTAGCTAAACACATGAAGCACACTAAGAAAAATATTCTGCACCACTAGGCACATGTTCAGTCTACACATTCAGTGTTCTGTGCAAGTCTACACCACTACTACCACCTCAAGTGAAGTGGACCCTCTTACTCAGCACTCAAACTCCCCAACTGGATGCACCATGTCTTAATTGAAGTGGTCATGTAAGGCTCTGAGCACAGTTCTTTACTATTAACCTATACATACTCTTGATAATTAAAAATTTAAGCAAATGGTGGTATTACTAAATGGTCAAAGCACTTCTGCTCACAGACAGAGGTTTTAATTCAAACTATCCTCCAGTTTTCTCACTCTTAGGCTTCACACTGTAAATTAAAATTGCAGACACTAACAAACTACTCTCTGAACATTGTCTAAAACTTTTTCTTTTTCAATTACATTAGCATTTTCTTCTCCCACTTTTTATACAGTACAGAAGAATTGTCATCTTTTTTCTCTGATTTATCTCTATTTAAAAAAAACTGAACTATAGTTGGGGGGGTGCCTAACACCATTTTAAATAATTACACTGTTTGCTTAATAACATTTCTCAATTGCAACAAATGGTACTCTTAATAACCAGGCATTTAAATTTACTATGCGGAAGAGCCCTAGGATCTAAGGAATAATGACAGCAGAGAAATGTTCAAGAATTGTAAGTTATAGTAAAAAAAACCCCAACAAACTAGGTAAAATAAAAGACCTCCAAACAAATAAAACACGCAGTCCTAGATCTCATAATCTTTACCAAGTGATCAGAAAATGTTATTCAGAAAAGCAGTAAGACATTAGAAGATGAGGGGGGCGAGGTGGGATGGGGGACGACAGTACCAGGAGGACTACTCATAAATTGCTGTCAATAAATCACCCTGATCCTTTCTATTCTCTAAGACACATACTCAGCACAATGGTTTCTTGGTTCATGGCTACTGCTCTCAGGAACAAGACAAACAGTTCAGAGACAGAGATGAGAGAATGTATGAACAAAACTGTTCCCCCCAAGTAAAGATAATATCACGTACAGGGGCAGTTAATTACCTGTGTGCTTTCCCCCTCCATTTATAGGTCTGTGCCGAGTCAGGATTAATCTTGATGGCTCTGTCACAATCTCTAATGGCAGCATTTGGCTTCTGTAGTTTCACAAAAACACTGTGGAAACAAGAACATTTATCATACACATTGAAATACCAAGTTACTAACTTAAGCTGGAACTAATTTTGGATGACTAACAGGCAAGCTAGTGAGATAATGCATTTGAAGAGCTGAGTTCAAAAAGATTTTATAGTGATAACAAAGTCGCTAAAATTTAGTCTCACCCTCCCAGCATTGTAAGTGAATAATTAGCAAGAACTGAAAGCATTCATTGTTCAGACTCAAGCCTTGCCAGCAAGAATAACTTCAATGTAGGAGAAGATACATAAATGCAAAGGACAGTTCAGCCCCACGGCCCTTGGGGTCTATATCCAACAGCAACTAGAAATTTGAACAAAACAACAATAATATTCTGCATGCTGTATTGCACAGTCTTCAACACAGTAACACAAAGAAAGCGTGAGGGGTTATACAGGCTACAAGGATCAACAGCTAGAGTCATGAGGAAAAGGAGGTAGGAGATGAGTCATCAAAATCAAAAGCAGCAAAATAAACACAAACTCAGCAAGAAGCCCCAATCCCTTGTCAGTTAAATGTAAAAACTGAAAATTTTACAACACACAGGCTTATCAGACTAACCAGTAGAGTGCTACTTTAGGAAGTTCAAGTAATTAAAATTAAACATCTCTGAAGGAAACACTAAAAAACATTCCTGAATTGACAAAAGCATTCAATATTCAACATATTCCATGTCAGAACTTCTACATCTAATTCTACATCTCCCTTTTATATCTACTTGAAAACAATTTATCAACAATTCCTGTAAGTAACTTCATTATTAAGGCCTGTTACAAAGCAAGCACAAAGTCAGACATTCTATTCTAGGAACAAACAGGCGCACACAGGGTGTCAGGGAAGCGTCCCAAAGCTACACCTCACCAATGAGAGCCAGTCCAATGTTGCTGGCTCCACAAAGCCCCATGTCCCTCTAACACTCAAACCCCCCAGGACCAAAACTCATAGCACTTGATCAGCATGGCAAGTTTTCCAACATCCTAATATATGATTCATTTCTTTCTACAACAGACCAAATGAGGGAACTTTTAAACTACTCCTAACATTCTTATTTTTCATTGTTACACTCAGTCCTGAGAAGATACGGCACTATAAGAGATTTTAAAAATACTGTTATGATGGCAACAGCAATAGTGTATTAAGGTACACAAGTGGTGTTACATGCAAAAACTTTGAAATGGAAAGGAAAAAAACATCAAGGCAAGTACCAGTTAAGATGTATTACAATGGAACAGTTAAAGGACACTAATTAGTCTCATGAAAGTTGAAGTTTTCTTTGAATAATACTTTGCTATGGGAAAGATTCACTAAATTATCAAATCATCCATGGTTAGTGGTCTTTTGTGTAAGAACAGAAAGAAAAAATCTGCTTCTGCAATCCATACTTGTCCAACCTTCCTGAAGAATCAGGAAGATAAAGATGTTCGTGCACTACGAAGTTAGAAAGCTCCCAATGCATCATTTGCAGTCTGGTACATGTTATTAGCAGTAAGGTGGGTAGAGAATGGGCTGCAACACAGATGTGTCCTGTTCAAACGTAGCACTGTTGAACAGAACGGTCTACAGACAGCAGATTTGGTCTACTAACAAATTCATTTAGCAGGTACAACAGAGAGAGAATTCACAGGATTCCTAATTAAGTTTGCATCTAAATAGAGTATTGTTTCAATCATCATCTTAATCCCACAATGATCTTCAGATTTTACAGGTGTTTCTAATCTAGCATTATTCTACCTCAACATACCAAAAGCAGTATTGTTGAGGAATACTTTCAGTGCAGGTAGCTGCAGATTGAACTCCTGTGCTGAGAGCCCCAGGCAAGAACTGGTGTCAACCTCTGCACAGGGACCTGTGGCCCAGTCAGGTGACTGGACACTCTGAGACACAGCAGGAATCCACGACCCCAGACTTTCACAAGCACAGACTGTGAGGGTATAAAAGCCAGGGCTTCCTTTGTTTGGGGTCCCTCCTCAGAGGCACCAGCTTGAGCTGTTATTTTGTTATTGCACCATGATTAAATTATTTCAAGGATACAGATGTCCGAGACTGTGCTCTGGGAAACCCAGGGTCAAGACAGTAAGGAAACCTGGTCTGACTCTGTGACTGTGGGAGGTGTAGCTGCAAAGGGGTTTCAACCCCAGATCAGTGTGAGTGTGACTGCCATGGTACCTCCTGGAAGGTCAGACAGGAAAGTATCCTTGATGTTACCACAATGCATTTTGGAACGCCATTCTGTTATTTACTCTATTATGAAGATTCTTTATATGGCTGCTTCAGCAAATCTGGTGAGTCAAATATAAGAGAAACTGCATGAAATGAACACTTCCCTTTCCCTCCTGTGGTTTAAGTTTACATAGATCCTCAAGTTGCCTTATATTTAGACTCCTTAAGGAAAACAACAGAACAGGCAGAAACATAAATCACTAGTTTATGACTCACCTTGCCCTCTTGGCATATAAGATGGCCAAACAAGGATTCAGCTTGATAGCATCCGTGAACAAGTTAACAGCCTTCTGAAGGTCCCCTAAATATAAGTTTCAATCATTATGTAATGAAATTACATCCAAATTTCCAAAGCTGCCTTACATAGTGTTATGTACCTAGACACTTCTTAGAACATTATCAACAAAGAAAAACCAATTTCTTCCTCTCACTATGTTACTAAAGTACAAACTCCAGAATTAATGCTTGAGAAGAGATACTTTTCCCAGTTAAATCTGTTTATTTAACTTTGAATGCAATCAAATAGAATGTCACATCTTTATATACACCTTTTCACTGCTTTAAGACAAACCACTAGAGACACTAATCATAACATGGAGGGAACTTCTATAATGATCAATGTTTAATTAAGATGCTGCAGTACCTCATTCCCCCCTCCCATCTTTCCCTAAACTATGTCTGCATTGGAAAGACAGTACTTGAAGCAGCTTTCATGTTCTAGATAGTTTTGAGTATCTAACAAGTATGTTAGTATGTTTCCTCTTCCTTGAAAGCATTCAAAATGGTCCGCGATATTTACCTTCTTTTTTGTAAAAGAAGAACCAAACCTAACATCCATGAATAAGTACTAAAAAACAATTTATCACCTTCACTGAGAGCATTTATTGCTTCAATCTTCTTTTCATTAGCTTGATCTGCCATCTCTTCCGTTACCTAACAAAATAAAATGAAAAACACATGCAAACCCCAAAAGCTGTGGAGTCCAGGCCAGAAATACCAAACTAAGACGGTGCCAAAAGAGAAAGCTTCAGTTTTCCAATTCCAGAACCTTAATTTTAATTTGCAATGAAATCATAGTTCAAAAAAACCCACAAAACCCTTGCTTTCAGCTTGAAGACATTAGTCAACATTCTTTTTAGCTACAAAACACTTGAAATCAAAGTTGAATAATGGTAGAATTCTACATATCTAATTTGCATGGGTGTTTTGATAAACTTCTTTGGCATTTTCTGACATGACCTTCCACAACGAACTTTTTGATTGACTCTAACCTTGAATAGGAAAAGACTGTGATTTTAAGTCAGTAAGTTTTCTGTTTAGAAAAGAAAAAGAGCCAAAACAAGAGCTGGCTATACAGATAATACAGTACTCATCCTCCCTCAGCTGCTATCCTTGATGACACTCAAACCTTCTTTCTATCTTTCCTACTGCCACATTGAAAATACTCTGCTTACCTCCACATTTTCATCTCCCATTTCTTGAGGGTCATCGTTGTCTGGTTCAATCACTCCCTCATTATCAATTTCTGGGGGAAAAACAAAAAGCAAGACTAAGCTCCATCTGTAGAGACAGGATTTTCATTGTTTCACATTGATTCACATTGGTAAAATGCAATAAAGTCACTATTTTCCCCACCTAAGTCACTCTCTTCACTTTCTGGTTCAGGTGATTTAACTGGCTCCTCCGGGTGTTCCTCTGCTTTGCCCTGAGAGAGACACATATTTGTAAACACAAATTATTTCTGACTGATGCTATATTTCCACTCTCATAAATAACAATGTATTAGAAAAATCAGATCGCTATACAGATGAACCATTTTCTTTTTAAGATACTAATCTCCTTTTCCCTTCTCTCAGATTAAGTCTATCATGTATGCAAATATTTAAGAGTCCAAATCTGGACTCAAGAACTTCTATTATTGGTAAAGCTGGTCCTTCAAATTTTGTAATTCAATAACCAAAACCAAATAATCCAAATAACAACCAATTCAGATCCAGTTTTGCAGTGATTATTAACCAACCTTTCCAATCTTCCTGCCTTCCCTCACACATTCTCTGGATCAAAAATTCTCTCAATCTAATACTATTAAACTAATATTCTTTAGTAGGCAACAATAAGCTGATGACAGTGATTTAAATATTGTTTTCATTTGCCAGGGTCTGAGATTGTTGCCATACACACTGAGAATATTTTTCAAAAATTTTAAATGTTTTCTTATCAACTTCTAATTTCATCCAAATCCCATAACTTAGCACATCCTGTCTATTGTCACAGATACAAGCTTATAGTCTTCATACTTAGTGTCACACACTACACTCAGTACATACACACAGTCCCTCCATATAGCTCTAACTAGCCTGTAATTCCAGCATCCACTGTCTTGTTAAATAAATTAAAAATCATCTTTTTTTCAAAAGAATGTCAAACTTGAAAAAATCCTGATATAAATATCTACAGGGCAAATTTATTTTCTCTCTTAAAATAAATGAACAAAAACCAACATCTTCCACAATACTGCCTTAAAAATTTGATTCTTCAACCGATCACTTCATTACTTATCATGCTCATTAATATTTCTTCTCATGAAAAGATTATAATTTAATCTACTAATGACTAGAGAAGTGGTTTATAAACAGACAAGAGAAAATAAAAAAAAGGAAATCAAGACTCTGTATGGCATTTGCATTGCAGAGAACATCAGGCATTCAGGATTAGGGAAATGGAGCATGATAACACTTGAAATGAACTAGGAAGCCATCTGTAACAACTCATCTACAACACACAATGGGCAGGCTTCAAACTGAACTCTCATATTCACCCTCCCCCATCTGAGTGAAAACTGACAGCAATTTTTCCCCTTCTGCTGCTCAATAATTTTGTCAGCATCAATTTTCAGTGATAAATTCTTCATATCTCACCTTACTTGTCTCCTCTGTGGAGGCATTGGCTGGAGCAGGCGGTATTGTGCCTCCCATACTTTTTCAGCAAAAGAGAGAAAAAAACAGAACAGTAAGATTATCAAAATAGTGACATGTATTTTATTGTTTCAAATCCTGATAATCGCAGCTTTTTGTTGTAACACAAAACATGATGATCCATTTCACTGTCAAAGCAGCAAATAAAGTACACATCCCCCCAATTTTCCTAGTATACTGCAATGCCCACTGTCTGTTGTACAACTCCATTGAGACTTGTACTCACTCACATCACCCTTCATCCACCTACCCTTTCTCATAAGGAAAAGCTGCCTCTTGACTCAAATGGATTCTCTCCTTTAAAGGTAACTTATGTTTGAATCAAAACTAGATATTATGATTATAGATATTACTAAAAATATTTTTTTAACAGAGGTGAACCAATTAAAGAGACCAGCCTAAAAGGCCTAAGCAATTAAAAACCCCTACTGCCTAGAAAAAAAACATGATTTCTCTTACATACTGCAATATTCCTGCTTTTCTTTCATTACGGTTAAGGAGCAGTCTTTGTAGAGACAGCATTCTGTCAATATAGAATAAACTTCCACATGATACTGACTTTGGTTAGCAGCCAGGAATAAGAGGTTGAATTCTCCAGCTGTTAGATGGAACATCAAATCACACCTATGACAGCATGTCACAAGGAATACCATTCCCAGCCACCCTGTGCCCTGAACTTCCACCTACTGATGGTTTTCAAAAAAATTATTCTATGAATTCAACAACCAACTCCTTGGGGCCCCACACAAGATCGTTAGATGGGATGCAGGGGAGAGGAGAAGGAGGTGGGCAAACAGGGATGGGCAGGAGGAATTGGAAGGATGTAGGACTATCTGCTTTCAGGACTCGGTGCAACACTAAACTGTATCCCAAGGATGAGAAGTTATAGCTTAAGCCAAGCTACTGCAGTCCATTCTCCCCTCTTTTCTCTCTCCTGTCAGCAGCACCAACTCAGAATCAGGCCTCAAACTGGCTGAAAACAAACCTAAATGAGGAGGGATAGGAGAGTGATAGGGTTGAACTGGGGGGAGAAACGGTAGAAGAGTCAGAAGGAGTTGACAGGGTTGACAGGTCCTGGCACAGGGCCCTGCAGCAAAAGGCAAGAAACAGCACTAAACTACTTCTCATTTACAAGGAAAAACTGTTAAAAAAAAAGGCCAAAACCAACCAACCAACCAAAAAAAAAAAAAAAACCAAAAAACCACCAAACCAAAAAAACCAAACCAAACAAACAAACAAAAAACCCACCATCCAACAAGTGACAAACTCCAGCACGTTCTGAAGCTATTGTAACAATCTCCATGTTTGTTCTCCATGTTACAATGTCCCCGGGATGCTGACATTACTTAATCAAAGTTATACTGCAAGGACTAAACAACTGAGAAATTATTATCCAGCTAGGCAGAAAACATGTACTAACTGTTCCTCCTAAATTTTTGCCCTTGTAGGCTGACAGTAAAACACTAACTCTCTATTAGTCTCTAAAAACCAAGGAGAGGACTACAGGGACCATCTAGTGATGCCTTGGAACTTTTCTTCTGCATAAAGAAAACTACAAATTACAAAGCATTTTAACAGAGCTAATAGCTAATATCCATGGTATTGGCTGGTTTTAAGTCTGACACCTTAAATCACCCCAAGACTGAAACAACTTATTCAGTCTCCTCTGTTCTCTTCATATCCCTCCGAAAACCATCCCAATTTAGATCAATTTGAGAAATGTTTACTAATATAAATGCATGTTTTACAAAACGCTATTTCATGAACTGCCAAGGCTAAACAGATTCACTCATAGTACTTGAAAATGTTTTTGCTATCCTGGTAATCTCTAGTTCAACTACAGTTATAATCCCAGAATAAAAAGAAAGTTACTTTAAAATCTCTGAACCCCATATTTGATTATGACAATTAAATACACAGCAGGCATATATGCAAAGTTTGCAACGTATTAAGCCTCAGCAGGACATGGAAACACGAGACACTCTCGTAGGAAAAGGTAGGTAGTGAGCTGTAGCAAAAGCACAGACACACACAAGACATACAAAGAGTTTAAATTGCACTATGCCAGTAACAACTGGGAGTTGTCTGGACTCCATTGCAACAGTGACTGCACATTTCCACTCATCGCAGCCATGAGAAGCATCACGTTTATGATTTGTTGGAAGAACTGCAAATGTGATTTCTGCAACCACTTTTATTATTGACAGCAAAGTTATATTTAGAGAGAAATTGGATTACCGTGAATTCAAATGTGTAAAAACCTATTGGAACAAAACATCAAAAAAATGCAAAAAGCCTTATTCATCAATTAGGGATACTGTGTTTTATTTTTAAAGACTGTTATTGTTTCTTTGTTCAATTGCAGGGTTTTGAAACGCGCTTCTTTTAATGACTCATTTCATAATAATTCAAGTAAAACATTTGATTTTTATGCAATTATGAAAAAAGGGGCTTGATAAAACGAATGTCAAAACACTTTCCAAACATACTCATGCACTATTGTATGCTTTCTCTACAAAGAGAATCTATATAGAAATTAAATACAACAGCTAGGCAGAGCAAGGGTTAGAAAAAAACAAGTGCATGAAAACAGGTAAGACTTAAGGTTACTGATGCAATATTAACAGCTAGTCAGAAATAAGGCATCCCATTATGGCTTCACAAGTAGTTAGCATAATTTAAATTAGAATGCCTAGGTTCAAGGAAAAAAATCAAAGCAATTAGCAGAATTTTAGTTGAAAAATATAATGGTGGATTTTAGTATCATTTAGTCATTATTCTAATCACTTGTAACACTACCTAGGTAAACAAATCTATGTTTTTCATATTAGAACAGGCAAGCCAGACAGAGATATAAGAGTTATTGAGTTTATTTCCACCTGAAGGCAGGCCATGCTGTTCGAAGCAGTTTCCAAAGAATGATCAGGCCTTATAAATGCACTTAATAGTTCTACTGCAAATAGGACTATTATGTAAAGGCAGAGGGAAACCCAACAGAATTCCAGACAGTTTTGCATAGAAAGTAATTTGGGTACCACTACCACCATCCAAGTGTATTATTTAGGCAAATATATAACTCAAATATGTGAAGAAAACCAGAAAACTTCAGAGAGCTGTGGGAGGTTCTGCTCTGAAATATTTTTTAACTTTTCCAATAAAGATATCCAGTGAAGATTTTACATGTAAAAAACATTCCACGGCTCTAAATGTAACTTCCATAGTTATAAGACAAGCACCAAATACAAATTCTAGAAATTAATCTGGAAATTAAAGCCCTCCCTGTTAACATGGAGAAAGTCAGATGGTCATTTTTCCAGTCCCTAACACTTTCCTTGGCCAAAAGAAGTCAGTGTTCTTCCTCTCCCTCTCAAAGTAGTTTGTCCACACCTTCATATTTATGCAACAGAAGTACTGGAAGAAACCTAGAGTAAGGCACTAAGGTATTGTACGCAGCAGCAAAAGGAATAAAGACCTGCAGTAGGATGAGACAGACATCGATCTCCTTCCCAAGCAGAGGTACATCCACTGTCAGTACTGCAAAGCCAAGTTCAGTCAAATACAAGTGGTTTTACAACCACAGTATTATTCACATTCATAAAAAACTTAAATATCACTGTGAAAGAACACGAATAAACACTTTATTGTAGCCATTTTCATTAGAGGACATATTGCAAAATGCCGGTGTTTACTTCTACATATACATGTGCATATATATACATCTATACACACAAAACCCTGCTGATTCAGATTAACGCAAATTTTCTAAAACAATTCCCACTTTGTCACTAGACAAAAATCGTTTAAATTCGCTTTGCATAAAATGCGCACCTTGAAAGTATGTCCCTCACTTCTCAAGAGTTCTTTAGTGCAGCAGCATAAAAGCCAAGCAGAGGTACCGTTAGCTGAGCACAGAGGTTCTGTGGGTTCTCTGCCAGGGGCAAATAATCGGAACCCTTCCAGCCTCGTACTTCTGGGCGCTCAGGGTGGAAACCCAAAGAGGACTTTTAACTGAGAAGCATCTGTTACGACAGGACCGGCTTACACAGAGTATGCGCAGCGCAAACAGCAGGTACCCAAATGGCTCGCAGGGAGCGGAGAATTCCAATACTTTTGAGACATTAAACATCAAAGGGCAAAACACGTTTTGGACAGGAACTGTAGCTGCCAGGTATTTTGTGCTTTTGGGTACCAGGATGTAAATCAACGTCACTCACCTCCCCACAAACGAGGCTCCTTTTTAAGAGAGGCTAGCCAACTCTGCTGCGTAATGCGAGAATTAGCTCAGTAAGTATTACTCTGGGGCTTTCCAGGCTGGAAAGCTGAGCCACTGAGATGGCCGGGGGACAGGCTTTTTGCAACGGGAATAGCCAGCGTTAACGAAACAAAACAAAGAATTAACAAGTATTTTTAACGCACCGGGAGTAATCCCGGCGGGAAGAGGAGGAGAGGGCGGGAAGAGAAGGAGAGGAGAGGGTGGGAAGGCCGCAGCGCGGACCGGACCGGACCCGCGGGGGCGACACTGCGCGCCCTCCGCTCTGGCCACGCGGCGCGCCCGCGCGCCGGCACGCGCTGAGGAGACACGCCCCCCTCCCCTCACCGCGTCCCGCGCCAGAACACCCTTCCCCCCCCGCCCCCCCCCCCACCCCCCCCTCCCC
>VZRF01008470.1:61717-136122 GCA_013396875.1 Vireo altiloquus | reverse complement strand
GCGGCGCCGCTCCCCTGCTGCTGTTGTCGCCCGCCTCCGCCGTGGCCCGGGTTCTCCCTCGCGGGCGAGGCAGGCGGCCTCCGGGGGCTCCTAAGCCGGCGCGGCGCCGCTTATTGGCGGCGGCCCGCGCGCGGTGATGGTGTCAGCGCGCGGCGCCGCGGTGCAGGGAGGCCCCGCCATGCGCTGTGTGGCGCGGTCATGTCGCGCCTCCCGCAGCAGGGGCTCGTCCTGGCGGCCAGGGGCTGGCGCGGCGCCGCAGGTCAGACACCTCTCCTTCCCCACACCCCCACACCGCCCGCGGCTCCGCTGGCGGCACCCAGCTATCGCCGCTTACAGCCCCGCTTCCGCCTCTCGCGCCGCGGGAAAGTGGCTCTTCCCGGCGGCGCAGTGGGAGCCCGGGGCAGAGCTGAATCGTAGAAAAGAACGGGCACTAACTTGAAAAATAAAGCAACGGTGTAGAAAGCTCCTCGCTGCCTTCAAGGCGTTGCTTTATTTAATGCCCGCTGTGTCGTTGCGAGCTGCCCTGTTTGTCTGCTGTGTATGTGGAGGAAAACAGTGGAAACACCAATTTGAAACTAGACTGCACAAAAAGCTGCAGCTACATTTCACCGCCCGGGTCTCCGGTCAGGCATCACACAGTAAACGCTGCATGTTATGACTATTAGTTGTCATGCATAAATGATCTTCAGTTAGAAGCTAATCACATTGGCTCCCACAGCAAATCCACAGTCTGTGTGTTTTGCTGTAAGCCTCGGACTCTCAGCTACCCCAAAGGCAGATGTTTTGCTTGTGTTATCCCTGCTTGTGCTAGTGAAGAGTTAATAGCACTCGTTCTAAGAATCCTGTGCCATGTTGTGGCAAGCACAAATTGGTTTTGTAGTAGGCACATGGTAAGTAACATAAAGAGCAACCAATTTCCAAAACATCATATAGATGTTTACCTTCTGACTACCGTCTCTATCCACATGTCTTGATTTGTATTCAGGCACAAGCAGTTATTCAGTTGCAAAATGCTGAGACTGAGAATTCTAAAGTTTCTGACAATTCGTTTTTAATTTTAGATTATGTCTTATCATGCCCACCCCCAGCTCACAGATGCATGCTTGTAGTTGTCTTTAAAACTCACCTGCTGTGGCCATGTGTGGGTTTGGAAACGGGGTACGTGACTCTTCGGTTTGGCTAATGCTGCTGCCATGGAAGGTCAATACATAAACAGGGACCTTTTATGTATTTTCCGTACAGGAAAAGAAAATCACATTCCTGTATAAACCTGTGTTATTTGATGGTTTCTATGCAGCATTATTAGTGAAAAACAGAACTGGAAAGGCTTTGAATAATTGTTCCAGATTAATGAAATATTTTGAAGGCATAGTCAAGAAGAGACAATATACGGGTGTGGTGCTCGGAGCCCTGAGGTGTTTGAGGGAAGCAAGGGAGGGAGAGCGCTGAGTCCCTCAAGAACACGAGTTGTGTGAATTGGGATGTGCAAACCAACAGAGCTTCCTGGGTTTTCTTGCTGTGTTGTCAGGTTTAGCACATGTTTGTTTCTTTCTATCTGTTCTATGAATATTTGATTGAGTTTTGTGTGCATTGTTTCATAAACTATTGTGATGCACAGCAAATGGAGAAGTTAAGGAGGGACATTTATGTCATATAAGTGAAGGAATGCTGCTAAGAGTCTGATGACTAGACTGCACTTCTGCAGTTTCCTAACTGGAAAGGCTTGGGGTTTTTTTTCACCTTGACATGTTGCATTTCTTTTCCCCTAGTTTGCAAGTCATGTGCTCTCCGAAGATTTTCCATTCAGCCTGCCCAGCAGAAGAAGATTCCAAACCGGTATTTGGGCCAGCCCAGCCCCTTCACACACCCACATCTGCTCAAACCCGGTGAGGTTTGGGCCCTGCATGAGCCCATCATTGATATTTCTTTTCTCTGTTTTTCTGAGTGTATTGATTTGCTGACAACTGTCTGTGGCTTCAGCTGTTTATGATTACCTTCATTAACTAGTAATTATATTTAGTAGCTAATTTCCTTGTCTGATTCCAAAAATAGGCTTCACGTGTGATGGCATTCATAGCTTCTTACTTTTTTCTTGTTGTATTCTCAGGGTTGTTTACTTGGGTGCTGCAGGCTTTTTGTGGCAGTGGCATTCTGGGGGCCCATTGTCCTGCAAAAAAGTATGTTTTTTATTAAGAGGGAGTATTTCATGCAAGCTGAACTGTCAGAATGGTTCAAATCCCGTGTCTTGTGAATCACAAAATAAAGGTGCAGTTCAGCAAAGGTGAGTGGGGAGGGATATTGATAGATGTACACCACTTGTCTACCTGTGTAGAATGTGCCCTGTTCAGAGGAGTATTCAATATGAGGAAAAGGAGAGAAAGAAACTTGTGATTATGAAGTTAGACAGTAGTGATAAAAGAGAAGCTCATGTTGTGCATTTTTTTGAGATTCATGAAAATGAGCATGTAGGCATAAGATGACCACAATTAAATCTAAAAAACAAACCAAAAAAATTGCAGCAAAAATACATTCTGTGTTCTTCCATAGGTGGGTATAAAAGGAGAACAGATGAGTGTGTGTGTGTGTATATATCTATATCTATACACACACACTTCTGTATTTAATTGTAGAATAATTCAGGTCAGAAGGAACCTCACACAGGTAACAGGTTCCCCCTGTGCTCAAAGCTGGGCTAACTTCAGCATTAGATCGGGTTGCTTATGGCACTCATTGACAACTCACAATAAATGAGGCTGATTCCTTAAAGTGCAGCTGAAACACTGGGAGTGAATTCTAGCTCTCCGTAGTATTTTTCCGTTTAATAAAGGAGAGGTGTTTTCCTTAAAATACTATGACATTGTTTTATTGCAATTATTGTTTTAAAAAGCAAATGCCTTTAATGCAAAGAGAATTTCCAGGCCTCACAATTGAAAGACAGCTGGGATCCCCATGTTCCACCCCATTGCAGCTTCTGAAATTCACTGGACTGTGGCACCTAGAAAGCGGACTGGAATGCAGTGGAGCATAGGAAATTTGCAGTATAATATTTCAGAATTGTGAGGCCAGATTGCATTAAAACAGTTTCTGTGTTCTCCGTCATTTCTACATTTATAGAGTGAAATAAATGTGGTGCGTTTGTTGGGTCTGGTTCTTTTTAAAGACTTTCACACCTAATAGGTGTTGAGGATATAATTTAAAAGGTGTCAATTTAATGCAGATACAACATATAAAATTTTCTTAAACTCCCTTGTCAAGGAAAAACATTCTAGATAGAACTTCCCCCTCCCACTTGCAGTACAAGTCAAATGTCAATTTTTGATCTAGAATTGTCACTGTGTAATACATGAAAAAGGAGGAAAAGATTATCAAAGTGGAAAGTTAACAAGCAGTATCAAAATGCCATCCATGTTAAAATAGGGTGTTAGCTAAAGAACTGATTAAATCTCTTGTATTAATTTAGATCATAATTAGGGAGTCTCACAATTTTAAAAATACATACTTTAGCTGTTGTTGGTTGTCGTTTCAACTTCAGTCTTATTTTGATGAGTATCTCAGTTGCTGAACTTCGTGTCTTTTGGGACTGGAGCAGTTGAAAGAGTACTTCCATCTAAGAGATCATTTGTTTAGTTAGTGTTATTAGAAGCATAGTATTTAACTGTGGAACAATCTGAATAGTTAAATATTGATGAAAGCTACATATGCCATAGAGAGGATCCCTTCCCTTAACAGGAGTCTGACGGCACAATCCGTAGTTTGTTCCTGCCTGGAATCTTGTGACTGGTTAGACTCTGCAACCTCTGTGCTTCTGCCTGATCTCCCAGAATCTCTGACACTCAGTCTGCCCTTAGTGGTTTAGCAATAGTCGCTTTATGAGTTGACTTAGTGTGTATTTGAACAGACATTCTAGCTTTATCTGAAGAAATTAATGCTCAGCCTCAGGAGGAAAACTTCTGTTCAATGTCCAGATGCTGTAAAACCCATCAGTCAAAGTTCAGTTTGTCTTGCCCCTTCCCCTTTTTTTTTTACATGTTCTCTGCAAACGTTTGGATGTTTGTCTAAATCTACCAGGTTTTGTGATTTCTACCTTTGCACAGAAATATGTAACACAGCATCCAATTGGTTAAAACCAATTTCTGTCTTTGCATGATGGAGAAGGAGACTGAGTGGGGATGTGCTGTAGGGATGGAAGCTGAAGGGGAGCAAGGGAAAGGCTTGTGGATTACAAGGGAGCCATGCACGTATAAGGGATCAGGGAGTAGGCAGGAATCAGGCATGTGACAAGTAGAATACTCTGAGTATACTTTTCCATCTGATTTGTTTTGTATTCACAGGAGAGGTAACCCCAGGATTGTCCCAGGTGGAATATGCTCTTCGCCGACACAAACTGATGGTGTTGATCCAGAAAGAAGCCCAAGGCTGGGATGGTTTGGACCACACAGTGATTCTGCTATCCAACCCCACGTACTACATGAGCAATGACATCCCCTATATTTTCCACCAGGACACTAATTTCCTGTACCTCTGTGGATTTCAGGAGCCTGACAGCATCCTGGTGCTGCAGAGCATTCCTGGCAAAGCGCTACCATCTCACAAATCCATACTTTTTGTGCCCCGGAGAGATCCAAATCGAGAGCTATGGGATGGGCCCAGATCAGGCCCAGATGGGGCAATTGCTCTCACAGGAGTAGATGAGGCTTACACCATTGAGGAGTTCAGGCACTTGGTGGCCAAACTGAAAGGTAACAAAAAACAGAGGGGCAATGAGATGAGATATGGTCTGCAGAGTGAATGGTACAGGTGTGGGAGGTGGTCTGTGACATCACTTCAAGACTGAAATGAACTTGGGGAGGTGCAGTGAATATGGCTGTGACAAAGGCACTTGGAAATCCATGTTAGCTTGTTGAGGGCCACCAATGGATATGTGGTTTTGGAAATTTCTGACGTTCTTGTGTATCTATGTGAATGCCAGTCTGCATATCTGTGAAATACTAAGAAACAGGGTAAGCAAGATCATGTTACTGTTTTAGTCATATCTGTTTGCTGACAGAGCCAGAACAAGATGAAGTATAGGAAACTTGAAGGCTTTTTATTCATAGTAGACTTGGAAAACAATCCACACAGGGAGCTTGTTAGTCCCCTCACATTCAGCTAGATGATGACTTGCCCTTGAAATGCTGTCCTTTAGAAATAGTCTTCTGCATCTAACATCGCCAATAGCCTCAATACTTATAATCCAGGGGGAACTTAAATGCATTATAAAATGAAGCTGAAGAAGGCTCATGACAATATAATAAGGGCGAGTGTGACCTTGGAGGGGTCAGACAACTAGAGAGAGAGAATTCTTGAGTATTAAATACCATCTTGGAATCTAGTTACTTTGTTTCAAAAAAGGATGTCTTGAAAATAGGTAAGTCACAGGGCAGAGGATGATCAAAAAAAGCATGGAATGTGTGTGAGATATATGCTGTACAAACCCACTCAGCTTGAAAATGAGAATACACGGCAAGATTATTTGTATAGTTGGAGAAAGCACAGAGAGGATGACTATGAATGATTAATTGCTGGTTTTCTTAATTTCAGAACAAAGGAAACACTGAAGTTATCACGTGGCAGGGTTTGGTACCTTTTAAGTTGTAGATCATTCATGGAAGATTTGGAATATCAAAATTAAAATGGAGTCAGAAGTTTGTAATTCTGTGGGGGAGAGGTCTGTGAAAAGCAGTAAAGCAGCTAAGGGAAATACTCTTCAATAAATGCTCAGTTTCTTAGACACTTTTTGTAAGCACCTGCTAATGGTTACTGTCACCGAAGAAGGAGGACCTGAGTGGACATGAGCAGTGACTCACCATGGGTTTTCTACTCATTTGCATTTAAAATGTTCCCATGAGGATAGTGTTGGTGCTAACTGACATTCTGAATAAATTTCCACTGTGGGTAAATGTGTTTATTCTCAGTAACCTCATCTTCTTTGAATGGTTGAAATAAGCAGTTGTTCCCCCAAGTGTTGTTGATAATGATCCAGATTCCATGCAAAAAGGGAAATTGCCTTCCATGCACAGTGTGGACAGGCTGAACGGGAGAACGATTCAGAAGGTGCTCTGTGATGTGATGACTTAGAAGAGATTGCTGGTATTCTGTGACAGTGAAAGTGTCTATATGGTCTGTCAACATAGACTCAGAGAATATTATTTTTCTGAAATATAGCAACAGATCTCGTTTAGGAGGACTTACTTAGTTCAGTATGGGAGGACTTTTCTGCATTTATTTTTGTCTGTCTCAGCATTTGTTTTGTATTCCAGGTGAGTCAAACATGGTTTGGTATGACTTGAGAAAACCAGTGCATAAAGAGCTGCACTCTGACTACATGCAGCCCCTGGCCGAGGTAAAAGCTCGGAGCAAAAACCGCATCCAGAGCGTTCGACATCTCGTGCAAAATCTTCGGCTGATCAAATCCCCTGCAGAGATTGAGAGGATGAAGATAGCTGGCCGGGTGACAGCAGAGGTAATGGGGTTGTGTGCTCTCCAAATGAACCAGTGCATTCCATTGATGAGGTGACGTGGGTTGGAAGGAGAGCTTTGGTCTAAGCTGTTACTGAACTGCTCTGTCTCAGCCACTGGCTGAGGAGGGACTGGCTGTCCCTCCACAGGACAAGGAGAAATGGGAAGACTGCTTGGATTACCAAATTCTTTCAATTAGCAAAACTCCAGTGAAGACAAGCCAGCAGCTGTTAGACTTTGTTTAGAAGCAATATCTCTTCAGGGCGAGCCTTTTCACTGCTTTCCCAGCTTCCTCTCTGCTTTCCAAAATAATTTTCTCTTCCATTTATTCTGTTTATTTTGAGGAAACAGGATTTTTTGAAGATGTTTCCTATGTATGTGTCTGCATTCCCCCTTCTCCCTCAAATATCTTCTGAATTCATTGGCCACTTTTAAACAAATCTGACAGATACCTTAAACACAATTATGTTTTTGTAAATATTATTAAAATAGATAGCCAAGTAGAAAAGTGAGGCACAGGTTGTTTTTCTCTGAAGGAAAAGCTGCATAAGGCAATCCTATTATACATGAGGGAATCTGTAGGTGAGACAACTCCTAAAATGCCAAACCACGGGATCAGCCTCAATCATCTAATCTTTTTTTTTTCTTTCTGAAAACTAGAGTCAATCATCCCCTAAATACAGTTTCATAGGGAATAGAGCTTAACTGGTTCTAGTCTTGACAGCACTTTCACCAGAGAAGTTGGTGAAACCCTCTGGTTCTGGGCCAGCTGATTTCGGCCCTTCCTCAAAAGAGAACAGGTGGAAAAAAAGCACTTTCCTCAAGTTCAGGCTCTTTTGCTAACTGAAAGTCCCTTCTTTTTCATAGGCTTTCACAGAGACAATGTTTGCCAGTAAATCCCCGGTGGATGAAGCCTTCCTGTATGCAAAGGTGAGTACTTTGTAGCTGGAAGTGAGATAGAAGGGCTGGATGTTAGTTATCCTTCCAAGAAACCAGAAATGTCAGATCTCTTTATCATGTGTCTCCCACTGTAGCAGATTTCTTTGCCCAACTCTTGTGGTTCCTTGGACACTCAGAGGAGTCAGTGTGAGGAATTTTTCAACTTACTTCCTGTACTCTTACTTAAGGAATGTAGCAGTTATCTAAGTTTCTCTCTGTTGATACCTTTTTGTACTATATTGAAATGCAAAACCTGCTAAACAAGCAGAGATAAAGTTATTACATTATCCCATAATACAGATCTGTTACACAAAATTTAAGTAGTTATAGCACCTGTTTGTAAAGCCTGCTTCTCTTGCCTCTAGCCTCTTACTACATCAGATTACCACAGCCGTCTTGAAGCAGTTTAGATGCCTCTAAGTTACAAAATAAGGACTAATTGGCCTGCACATTTGGTAAGGAACTTTGTAAGGAATAGCAGTGAGATGCCTGTACGAGAAACATCAGCAGGATTTGACCCTCTGTTACAACATGGATGGGCCTGTGCTGACATGGCACAGAGTTGTAAAAACAACTTTAATTGTACAGATCAGTTTTTCAGTCCAGATCAGGATCATAAAACCTTTGCTCTGTGTAGGCATCCTGGAGTGTTCTGGCCCATGTGATTTTGGTAATCATAGAAAAGACATGCTATTAATATATTGAGGGTCTTTATAGATGTAAGTTTATTAATTTTCATGCTTTTATCAGCTTCATAATTCAAGAAAGGTAAAGATCTTGAGGTTTATGGTGCCTTTTTCTTCTATCCCCTCAGACATCAAGGTAGTGCATGCTTTCAAACCTTCTTAGTTCAACAGTGGTGAAAATAGATACTGCTGTAAATATGCTGGTACTTTGCAATTTTAAAAGATAGCAACAAACTATGACTGTTGTCATGCTGACATATAGGATCTTCGAAAATTCACAAAGTCATATGGCAAATAAGAGCATTACTTTATATAAGAAAAGATCCTCATCTGGATGTATGACAATGTAGTGAATGTTTGAGACAATATTGAACATCTTGTACCAGAAAGAGCTTACCTGAGACCCAGTACAGGTTTGAAAAACTCTTGAAAAAGTGGATTGTTCTGTATTTTTTTTCCAGAGTTCTTGGAACATTCAAGACTGCTTCCATTTAGTCAACTCACTTTCCAGTTTCACTTTATATTGAACAAATTAAGAAAACAATTGTAGGACATGAATTATTACGATTTTAGGGCAGCTAATCAACTGAATCAGCACTAATGGTTTCCTCTTCTCTGAATTGTTAACTCCAGTTCGAATTCGAGTGCCGGGCTCGTGGTGCTGACATCTTGGCATACCCCCCCGTTGTTGCTGGTGGCAACAGATCAAACACTTTGCACTATGTGAAGAATAACCAGCTCATCAAGGTAACCCATGTGCTGTCCAGTAACTTGAAATGCAGTGCTGTGACACAAATATACGTTCCCTAGCTGCTGTTTGTTTTGACTGAGCAGATCAAAGCGCTTAAATACATTTTTTTTATGTGAGCAAGGGAAAAGAATCGTGCCCTGGTTAATTTTACTGTCAGTGGCAGATTCAACTTGTCTTTCTTTCCTCTCAGTGCTTGCTGCAGTATTTTCTGAACAGTGCAAGGACTCGCAAACAAGATTGCAGATAATTTAGTGAACATATCTGCTCTCAGAGCAGCTTGCAGTGCTGGGGGCCTCACAGTGAAGAGAAGCCACTGTTACAGGCAGAGCATGGGGTGGGGGGTGGAATTTTCTGCTGTCAGTTGCATTGCTTGCCCTTGCTTTGCAACATCAGGGGCAAAGTGCATTCCTGCTCTGGTGAAGCTGAAAAGCATTTTGGTTCCGTGTAGCCCAGCAAAGCAGGAAAGGGGAGCAAATAGGGAAAGGATCAGTGTTAAATGTCAAGAGGTGAAAGAGTAACATGTTTTGTCTTATTTTGAATATTCTCGTTGAATTGAACCTTCTCCAGCTTTTCTGACAATAGGCCTTTAAATTCAGATAAGTATTTTCAGGGGCAGTATTCCCTCACTGCTCTGCTCACGATTTACTTTTCAGAGGAGCATATTTTCCCTCTGTCTTAGTGCAGGATGAAACTTTCCCATTAGCATTGTCTTTTCTTGAAGCTAGCATGCTAGCAGACCTTGAAATGATCTGCAGAGACAAATGTACAAAAGATATGACAGGCTGCTTTTGGCAGAAAGAAGCCTCCTTTGTTGTTCTGTCATCCAAGGTCAGGCGTGCTGATGTAACTCCAGTTGCTTCTGTTAAAGTTGTTCAGTTAAATGACTGTTACTTGTTCTTTCCAAAATAATTAAGTAGGAGATTAATCCCATAAATTTGACTCTTTCTTTCTGTGCTGCTTCCTCCAAATCTTGTTTCCAAATAGACTAACAAAGTGTCTAATTTGGGAGGTATCTGGATGTTTCATTCAGTCTTTTACTTAGAGGGCTCCGCTTTAAAGAAAGAGGACAAGCACAGCATAAGGCATTTACTGGACAATCAAACCACAGGCTGAATTCCCTTAGTCAAGAACTTGTTACTTAGGTTGTTTAATTGCTTGGAAGATGGCAGGTATTGTAATTTCATATTTGCCTTAAGGAATTGAACCAGCTATTCTGAAAAAGTTAAAAAGTACAATTTAAATGGATAGTTAATGGCCTGTCTATTCAGTGGGATAGTGAAATCTGCTCACTGCTGGTTTATTTGCTGTATATCTGTTTGTGTCACTTAACTGTACACAATGATAGCAACTAGCACTGTAAGTAGTGCTAGCAGTGAAATTCTGCTGCTTTATTCTTTCCCTTGACATGCTGCAATTATGGCTTGTCACTCCATATCATGTCTGCTGGCACAGTCATGGATCTCTGGAATGAATCTCTACGTGTAGTGTAAATCTGTAGAGAATTTAATCCAGACTTTTTGAACATCTTATTTCTCTATTTGTTGTTAGCCCCTTAAGGAGGGAAAGCAAGGCAGTGGTTTTGTTCCTGGTCCTTTGTGTTTCTTTTGCGTGACTTTTTGAGGGATATGTAGTCAGTGATTTAATTGGTATGGAACAGTTTTACTGAAGTGAATTGGGGATTCACATCTCCAAAGCTTTTTCGTCATTACCAGATAGATTCAGAAAGATACCTTAGAGCAGTCAAGGTTTAAGTCCTAGAAGAGAAAGGGAAGGTGATACAAGCTATTCACCACCACATTTACAGCAGTGATACACTGTCAGATTTTGTGATACAAAGTGATTTTGCTGGGTCCTCATATCCTATCACAAGGGTAAATTTGTACCTGTTAGTGATCCTGTGGGGAGCTCAGAAATCCTATGGTTTTGTTGCAAACCTCCTCTGTTTCAGTCACTATAGCTGAGAACTTCTAGTGAAAGGAGTCATAGGCATAATTTGCTGGAGTAAGCGATTCAGGTGTGAATTGGACTCATGTCTCAGAGAGCAGAATAGTTCAAGGCAAATGTCTTTTTTTTAACTCCAAAACCTTCGTCTTAGAAGTTCAAACACTATAGATTACTAGATAAGCATAACAGTCAGCAACTGCCTTGCAGAGGAACGATCCAACTGGAATAGCCTATTTATAAACAGTAGTACCTGGGGTATTACTTTGCAAAAGGAATTCACATTTCTGCAGCTACTTTGTGAAAACAGAAACATAACCTCCTTTCCTGCTCTCAGACAGAAAAATCAATTAATAGCTGGACTGACCCCCAGAGCATTCTTTCCTGTTATTCTCCAGGATGGCGAACTGGTCTTGCTAGATGGTGGATGTGAATTTTCCTGCTATGTGAGTGACATCACACGTACCTGGCCTGTCAATGGAAGGTATGCTGCAATAAGTTTTTTGGAAGAATTTTGATAAGTAATTGATGGATTGAGTGTGTGTTTAATCATAGTTTTACCATGTCCCATTCTGTGGTGCTTCAGAGTAATCAAATTATATAAAGTAATCGTTCAGCTGTATTCCCCACTGCCTCATTAATTACTGCATGAATATGTGTGATTATTGCTATTTTCAGCTATTACAGCATGCTTAAAGTGCAGAGAGGGCTTTTGTACATTCAGCTGTGGCTGACTCCAGTTGTGTGTAAGAAAACAGGAGTTTCAGTTGGCATGTATATAGCTCTGCCAGTTGTGAATTTGCTGGTGTGATGTCGCTGTGTTTTTGTTTGATTCCTGTATGTTTTGGCTCAAGTGCATTCTTTTTCCTGCAGTAGCTTGGCCTTGCTTTGCTTGGGGGTTAGGCTCTCAGCTGAGAAACCATACACAGTGCATTGAAGGGCACATTGCAGTGATGCTTTGTCGAGCCTTTCATACAAGAAAGCAGTTGCTTTCCTTTCTGATTTTCCCCTGCTCCATCCTTGAACTGAATCTGTCCCCAAAATAGGTTCTGGAGACATAATCTCTTTTCTCCTGGAAAAAGATTTAGTTCTGAGATACTCCTTTTCTCAATGGTCTTCAGGTTCACCAAACCCCAAGCAGAAGTATATCAAGCTGTCCTGGATATCCAGAAGTCCTGCTTGAGCCTCTGCTCCCCTGGCATGAGTCTGGAAAATATCTACAGTCTCATGCTGAGCCTTATTGGACAGAAACTGAAAGACTTGGGTGTCCTGGAGAGCAGCATCACTGACAGCCATTTCTTCAAGGTACTTCAAGGTTTTTTACTCTAGTTTACCCCTATTTACTCTAGTTTACTCCTATTAATCCTGATTGTTTTATCCTTGGGTAGTGTTAGGGCTTTCGTTTGGGTCAGGAATGTGCTTTCAAGATGTCTCTTCTAATTATTGACAAACATTGCTTTAATTCATGTTGTGGGCTGGTCTTAGCACAGGAATGAATTTCTCTGAGACAGGGCTGAGCTCCAAAATGTAATTCAACCAGTTGGTGCACAATTTGGTGTGAAGTAATCCCCAGTCTTATATACACATACTGTGAATATTTGTTCCTTGGCTCTTGCTGTTTCGCTCTGTAGATCCATCCCCATTGTTCTGCCCAAACAGAGGGAGTTTGCCAGTGCAGAAACAGCTTTAGCATACATTCTAAAGAGAACTACAGGGACATGGGCACTAGCACAAGATCCTGGGTCCACAGTTGGCTGCAGGCAGTTATTTGTAGTTTTGTGATCTGTTTAACATCACATAAATCTGCAGTGCCACCAAAAAGTGCAGCCTATTCTCAGTCATTCCACCTGCTGCCTCTTCTGCACCATTTTGTGTCAGTACTGGAATTCACAGAGCTACCTGGTGAACAAGACTGGGAAACTGGTCTGCCGTAGAGCTGAATCTGCAGATAAATAGGATTGGTTTGCAGTTAAGAGAAGTTTATCCAGTCACTCTCGCTGCAAAGCTGCATGATTGCAGACGCCAATATTGCAAAGATGGCGGAGCCAGGTGACGGCACTACGGCTTTTGGCAGCCGGACAGGCTCCTGCCGGATTTACATGTGTGCGGTGCCGGTGCCGGTGCCATGGCAGCCCCGGCTGCCGCTGGCGGACGGAGGGTGTCCTGCCGGGTTCTCCCGGCAGGTGGCAGCACAGCCAGACGGGAACAGCGCCTGCAGCTCAGTCCCCTGGGAATGAGGAGCGTGCGGCAGGAAGGAGTTCTCGCTGATTCCTGCTCTGAAGGGACATTAGGATGGTGCGGGGGGAGGCGGTGTCCTGCCTTGGAGAGGTGGATTAAAATCATGCTGTGGCTACTGAGTGAAATCGGCGCAGCATTCGCTCTGCTGTGCATAGGAGACCGCTTTCACAGCCCGGAGCAGCTGGATCCACTGCTGCCAGTTGTGAGGGTTTGCTGATGAGAGTCATGCAGGGCTTGGATGTTTAAGGGATGGAAAGGGTTGGGGCAGCAAAGCTCGGCGAGTTGCAAATTGACATCTTTCCTGACGTGCTGATGAGATGGTGATGGATTCGGGCTGTTCTTTTCAGTGAGGGGGAAAGGCAATCTGGAATGTGCTCATAGTACTTGTGGGCTTTAAGGGGCATCCAGTTCTAGTAAATGGAAGGTAGCCCCTGGTGACCTAGTCATGGCGGTAAGACTGCTAGTTAAACTCATAACTATTCTGCCTATTTTCCCTGTCTTTTGTATTGGAACAAATTGGGCTGTGTTTAACTGCCTCTGTGACACTTGTTCTGTCTTCTCTTAGGCTGTTCGAAAGTACTGCCCTCATCACGTGGGCCATTACTTGGGCATGGATGTTCACGATACCCCAGATATATCCCGATCACTCCCCTTCCAGCCAGGCATGGTGATAACCATTGAACCAGGTAAAAGCAGTCAGTGGTGGACAAAAACATGCAACACTGAGGGTAACAGTATTGCCTTTCAGTAGTTAGTTGGTCCTGCAGACCAAAGCATTCAGGTCCTTTCTGGTGAAACTGGAAATTATGGCAGTATTGGAAAGCCTTAAGTTATTTCCATCCCAAAGTCATTACAGTATTAGAAAACCCTATTTCCTTTCCAAACATAGCCAAGGTAACACATAGTGGAAGTAATCTCAGGAAGCAGAATAGCAGAGCTCAGGCTGTGCAGCACAGGTGAACTGCAGTGCAGAAGAGCAGGGTCAATTCACTTGGGCCACGTTCTGTGTTCCTGCCACCAGTCACTGGTAGTGTGTCTCAAGCATTGCAGTCTGCAATTACAGGGATTCACAACTTAGCTTTGCAAATTAGGCATACTGTGATGAATCTTCCTTTCTGCTTCTCACTAGATTTGGAGCTGTCAGCTGGGAACTTACATTTAATGCTTGCCTTTTCTCTGTCTCTATTCAGAACACTGTTAAAGTCATCACTGTGAATGTAACGCTGAGAGCAAGAAGTGTGAAAAGGCCAGGTGTAACTATGGAAGTTTTTATTAATGTGCTAATATCTGTAGGCACAGAGAGACATTTCCTTTCTTTGCCCACCAACAGCCATGAGTGGGGGGAAAGAGAGTAACTTGCCACATAAAAAATTCTCAGGATCAAACTCACATTATGTTGCTGAAAATCCAACCCCGCTCTCCTGGTGGTGCAGTAAGGGAAAGGTGGTGTTCTGGAGAGGGTTGTATGTTTTAATTCCCTTTCTTCTTTCAGGCATTTATATCCCTGAGGATGATGTGAGTGCTCCGGAGAGGTTTCGTGGCATTGGTGTGCGCATTGAGGATGATGTTGTGATAACAGAGGATGCACCTCTTGTCTTGTCTGCTGACTGTCCCAAGGATATCTACCACATTGAGCAGATCTGTGGCCGCAGCTCATGATGCCCCTTCTCTGCCTCTTTCATCCTCCTTGGGAGACACAGCCCCTCAGGGATTTAGATCCCTGTAGCTGCCTGTAGTTGTCAAGTGATGGAACACATGGACAGTTGATGGCTGTTTCCAAGACTGGGGCTGGGCAGGGGAATGCAAAAGGCTTAAGTGCTGAGGGAAGAAAGAGCAAAGCAACCTTTTCTGTGTGCATTTTTCTTCTGATTTGTGCTGATGTTAAACTGTTGTAGAACATGGGAGCAGATTCATCTGTCTGCTGTGTGGATCTGCGTGTTCTGGGGCTCTTGAGGGGTTGAATTTTGTCAGTGCCACTAGATGCATGGGTGCAACTGCTGAGACCAAGGCCCCATTTTCCCCCTCTTAGCAGTAGTTTCACAACAGACAGATTTTAAAAATGAAGCTTTTATAAATGCTGGTTTGGGATAAGAAAGTGTCAGACAGCTTTAATTTTTATAGAACCATGTAAAGACAGGGTTTGGTGGAGAGATTGTATCTGAAGCCAGTGGAGAATTCTTTTAGTATTTTAAGGCTAAGGATATATATAGGCCTTAGTCAGGCATATGCGAAATAGGCCTGTAGCAGGGAAAAATGCCTTGTCTGATCTTTCAGCTTATTGGAGTGTTTGGTAATTTCAAAAAGGAAAAATAGGACTCAGAAGGTTAGACATACCTATTCTCACTGTCTTCCACATTCCCTTCCTTTTGTCCCAAAGTTCCATTCCTTTCTCCTGCTCTGAGTCCCTCTCTCCCCTAGGAAGCAGGGCCATGTTGATTATGCTGGACTCCACTGGTGAGCTGTTGGTTGTCACCAACAGATGTGAGGTGTCCAGTTCTGGGACAGTCACAGCACCTATCTTGCTTCTACTTGCTGTGTGCTGTAAGTGCCAGCAACTTCAGCAGTGTTTTTGAAGAATCTGCCCTATGGTGCACATGGCTTTTATATGGAATCAATTGGAATTTAAAGTAATTCTTCTTTTCTGAACTCTGAGGGCATGATAAGAGCAGACTTTTGGGTTTTTCTAAGTGCTCTGGTAACATTTTTGAGGCAGCTGCAAATGTTAGTTGGGCTAGGCTGTATGAGGAGTAAAGAGAAGAGTTTTCTACCCTGAACATCAGCCTACCACCCAGGCCATTGTATGCTGTAGTAAATACATCTACTAGAGGCAAGCACAGCATCTGTGTATTTACTGAAAATATTTTGACAATCAGCTATTTAACATGTCTGAAAAATGCCTCTCATCAGAGCATCTCCTGTTATTTACACTTGCTGTTGCATCACCTTATTTCCTTTCTTATGGTAGCTTTCAGTGTTCTTCATCTGTTATTCTAAATTTTCTTCCTCTTCTCTTCCTAGATTGTCTATTTTTGACCCACTGCTTCTTAATCCATTTTGCTTTCTTATCAACGTCACTGCCTCTTCCCCAGTTTGGCCTAATTCCGCACAGTGAATGTAGCCAGAAGCATGTGGGAAGGTGGTCAGGGTTCTGGAGTTTGACCTCTGGCTCTGTTGCTGTGTAATCTCTAGAAAAAGGGCAGACTTCTTTTTCCATTTTTTCCCTTTTTCTTTTTTCTCCATTTGTTTTTGGTTTTTTGTTTGGTTTTTTTTTGTTTTTTCTGTGTTTCATTTCACTTAGTGAAGGCCAAGTGGGCAGTGTCCCACATCTCTCATTGCATTTAATGTGGGCTGGGTACATGCACTGGGGTTTGAATTTTGGCACCTGAAAGGCAGCCAAGATATGCCATAATTTTATTTTCTAAACATGACAAAAATAAATGCTTTTACAGGGTTTAGTGTATCAAGTTTCACCTGTTTAAGAGGATCTGCTAATCTGTGATGGCAGCACTTGTTAAATACTCCTGTGTTGCAGTGATAGCTACAGCCTAAAATGTTAGAACGGAGGCTTCCTAAGAATGAATGCAGACCGGATGAATACTTTTGATGTTGTTCTGATCTGTAATGCATTTGTTGTTCTAATTACACCTGCTAGAGCCATATCAACTGGGCCAAATCTTGGGGATTTTGGAACTGTGTAAGCATCTTAAATGAACATTGGTCTGAGAGATACATGTGTAGGCTAATCTGCACATCTGCCCATGCATCTAACAGAGTTAATAATTGTACTTACTGTAAATAAGCCTTTAAAATGCATATATAAAATTATTTTAAAATAATAAATAATAAAACAATTTGTAGAAAGTAATTTCTTAGGCCATCAAGTTGCATGCTGTTGAATAGATATATGCACCTCGAAAAACAGCATTATCTTTTCAGGGAGATTTATAAATTGTGTGTCACCTGTCTTGGACTTGAAATAACATTGTCAAATGTAGGCACACACTAATTCCTACTCCTCTCAGGAAAATCCTGCAACTTGTAAACATCAATAGATCATAGGAATGCTGCGGATGAATGTTTCTGTCAGTAAAGAAGTGTTTGTGACCCTGCTGAGTGGAAAGCAACGGATATGCTCGGGCTGCTGAGTGTGTCTGATTTAGGCCATGCATTTTCTGTAATTCTTCCTTCTGTTTCATATTCTGTAATTCTTCCGCTGTGTTCAGCCATTTTTTCAGCATAAACTGCTGCTGGTTTGTATCTCTTGTTCCATGTAAAGGGTGAATTTTGCGGAAGGTATTAAATCTGCGTCCTGTGAACCTAAATTTTTGAAGGCTTTTTCTCACTTGTTGAAGAGATGAGTAATCTGTGACCTACACACATGCTGCAATGTCCCTTGCAAATAACCAAGTCCTTGAACATTTTACACAACCTCCATCAAGAAACTCTGAAGAGCTTGGTTCTCTGGCTGCAGACACGGCACATAACCCGTGGTGTATCTCCCCTGTTGCTGATCCCTTCCTGCCAGACTCTCCCTCTGCCACAGAAGAGATTCCTCACTCCAGCCACTTGGGTGCAGGAGCAGCTCTCAGTGGTGGCACAAGTCGACAGCTGCTTTATGAGGGCATTGGTGGGATCACGGGGAGTGAAAGAGAAATTGAGCTATACACAGTTTCACATGGGGAGAGATTTTATTTCATATGGCACAGGTCTTAAGAGCATCAGAGTATGAGAGAAAACGAGAGCCAGCCATCCCTATGGAGAAGCTGCTTTGCTTCCAGAGGAGCCCTGAGAGGCTTTTGGCTTTCCCGTTTCACCTACCAGGGGACTGCTTTGCCTTGCAGAGAACTAGTAAAGTCCTGTTGTTAAATAGAGTCTGAGCAGAGGTACTAATTTGCAGATTTGCTTCTGTCATCAAAGTGGAACAAATTTGACATTTAACACAATTTGGCATTCTACCTCTATGTGGAAAAATACAGTATGTATTTCCTAAAATGGCATTCATTGTTTTGCAAAGGAACACGGTGTAGGAAGTAGCAAACTGAGGTAGCACAGTAAAGAGAATGGAGATGGAGGTTTTCAGGACTGTACAATGCAGTAAGAGAAGAATCAGGAGAAGGTTGTGATTTGGAGCTGCGGGAATGTGTGTAGGGGGATGGGAGAGCAAGGAGAAAACAACAGGGCATAAACTGGCTATTCAGTATGTTGTCAGAATGGTGCAGTTGCTCCAGAAAACTGGTTATGCTGTTTCATAACCCTGATTGATTTATCCTACTCAGTAGGGAGGAACAAAAGAGTCAGATTGTATTGATGAACTTGGTCTTAACAGTTAGTTTAATTATTTATTTTTAAAATCAATAGAATTATCATATGAGAAAGTTTTATGCAGTTTCATGCATTGATTATGTGTCATATTTTAAATAATGTAAGGGGAAAAAGTATGTTTCTAGGCAAAATCTTCATTATGATGGAGGGAGCAAGGCTGAGGTTACATGCTCTTATGCTATCCAAATTACTGCTGTGGAAATTGAGTAATTACTCCCAGGAGGATTAGCATAAGGTAGAAAGAGTTAGGGTTAAATTTAGAAAAAAAATCTGTATGAGCTAAATGACAAAAATGTTTTAATTATGATATTTAATACTTTATGTAATTGGATAACAAAACTCTGCACGGACATAAATTAATGGTTTTAAATTTCTTTTAAACTGAGTTGTCCAGAAGCCTGTACAGGCATCTCTTTATTAGTATGCAGATTCTAAAGTGCATTTAAGTTTATAATTCTGACATCATTACAGCACATCTGTTAAATATGCTCCCTACATGTGTGCACAGCCTCCACTTGATTAAAAATCATCCTTTGGACACTGTCACAGTGCTGGCTCTAGGAGTGGGTCCATAAAATTTACTGTATTTAAGAGATAAAACAATGAATTACATTTTAAAGCAGAATTTATAATTGAAATGGACAGTGAGGCACCGTGGGCTCAATGACACTCAATTTCAGCTCCTTTCTCCTCTCTTTCTGCCTTAACTGCCTGGCAGCTCTAAACCTTCTTCCCTAGCAGCAAGTGGCACAATGAATCCCTGTCTTCCTGGGACAGCTTATGCCTCAGCCTACCTGGTTGTTTCCCTGAAGCGCCACCCAATATCTGGCTAACCAAAACCAGGCTTTTCAGAAGACAGGCAGAAAGGAACAAGGAAGAATTTCCAGCTCTTCCATGTGTGTGTTACCTTCACTTGCTGACTCATACCACGTATGCCTTTTTAACAACCATGACAGAGTCAGAGTTATCCATTAACAATGGCAAAGGAAAAAAAAATTCCTGTCTGGGTAAGCCTGACAATGAGATTTTTGAACAAAGAAAAAGTTAACAAGCAAGTTGGTTCTAGACCCAAAAGTGAGAATGTCTACTATAGGCTTCAATATGTTCCTTCCATGGGGATGCTGGGGAAACAAGGTATCGCTGCAGGAGCAATCTGCAGTCTTCCTTTGGGAGCTTTTTGCAAATGCTGGTCTCAGACATGCTGTGATGGGGCAGAACTGTCAGTGGTTAAAGCTTTGTATTGAGTTTTTTCCTCCCAAGACTATAAAGAGCCTGTGGCTTTTTAAAGGAATCTCAAAGGTTTTCATAATTCAGGCAGAAATGTCATGGCAGCACAGGCTGAGAACTCTCAGCTTGTGGTTCAACTGGAAGTTGTTGGCATTCCAGTGAAAACTTGTAGAAATGCAGTTCTTTTGAGGGAAACAGCTCACTGTGTTTTTTTGTGAGTGGATCGGGCCACTATGAACAATATTGTGTGAGGGAGAGAGGCTCAGCTTCTTTTTATTCCCAGCAGAGCAAGGTTTCTACCTCTGTGCGCCTTTGGGATATTAATGCAAAATGGGGTTGGCCACTGATCCAAGTTAAGATTATGTGGTCTGACTCTTGTACCGGGAAATAGTTAGCAGATGTCAGGTAACCTCTTATCATGTCAATATTTTGCTCAGGTAGTGCTTTAAGTTTGGGGATAATATACTTTGGTCTTTTAGTCTAATGTGCACAGAGAGTGTAACATGCAACATCTGTTTTGCCTACGGGAGCTACAACCAGCGCCTCTGTAATTAATAGTATTACATCTCCATCATGAACACGCAGCAAATTATTAGAGTCATTCTCAGAAAGCACAGCTGTTAATGGCACAGCAGGGGGTTGGGTTTAAGCTTTCTCTACAGGCCTTGTTCCAGGCTACAAAACCTGGTGTTCCTGGTACTATGAAGACCCTTTCTTGCCACCTCTTGGCAGAACGACCATTCCTATTGGGTGGCCTCTGTGAAGTTTGTGTTGGCATTTCTGTGCTGTTGTCCTAATGCATCATCAGGATCTGCTTAACAATTTTAACGTTGCTTCCTGGATAGACAAGGTTCGATACGGCATTGGGGATTAGGAGTGTTCTGCTGTGGAGCCAGGTCTGGCTGGCTCATTGCACACTGTGCCCTTGGTCTATCAGCCCAGTTGCTCGTGTCTTCCTGTCTTCAGCGGGACAGAGAGGCACAGCCCTACTGACAGCTCAGGAATCTCCAATCCTCACATCCCCATGCAGCTGCTCCTGCCACAGAGCCCTTAATCGCCAACTGTCCTTCTAACTCTTCCCTTTCTGGACTTCCAGAGGTACCAGTCTGGAGCCAAAAGCTGGAGCCTCTGGGGTGCTTGTTGCACTGACCAATTGCCAGATTCCATATGGTGCCACTGAGGCTTCTGTGATGCATTGCAGTATCTGGTACGTATATTGCTTTCTATTTTGTGCTTTACCCTCTTCTTTTTTCCAGAAGATGAGCTATTTAACAGCTACATGGGTGTTACTGTGGTGACTGTAACCAGGCAAAACCATGCAGTTTGCACTGAGATGGTTCTACATTTGTGGACTTGGAGATGATTAAGAAATTTTTAAGGGCTTGTTGTATTTTTTTGCTCTCCCTTCCCTGAAGAACAGAGGTTTCTCCTGAACTTTCAGTTACACACCATGAAGTGGTAAGGTATCATTTATCTTCAAAAGCAAACTGTATTAATATCTATACACAAACATCACATATTAGGCAAACAAACATTGTGACTTCTAGCTAGTTAGAGATTTAAAAGATGTTTTCTCCAACCGTAATTAAGATTGTTTGGATATTTGACTCTTCATTTCTTTGTGTTTTGTTTGGATTTCTTGTTACATTTGATTTTACCTTAGAAATTCCAGGGTTTATCATTTTTGGGGTTTGAATAATTGCATTACCTCTGTAATGTATTTTACTGTAAATCACTGCCATGCAGCCTTAACTTTGCCTCCATCTTCAGGGGGTTTTATCGCTTTTATAATATAATTTCCCTGCAGTTTTTCAGGAGACAGCATTCTGTGATTCTCACCTGAGGAGTGCCTTTGCAAAAAAAGCTGAAAATGTGCTATCTGAAATATGTGATTATTACTCTCAAAGCTTAAAACCATAAAACGTGTGAGTTTTAATTAACCCAAATGTACCATTCTAACTTAGGTTTTTAGAGATATAAAAGTGAACAAGTAGAGCAATTAATGGGAAAACGGATTGTAGAACGAACTTAAATTCCTAATAAACTGATAACTGTAAATTAATCTCAGCAATTAGATATAAAAGCTATTTTCCTCTAGTATGCAACTCTCTGAAATTTTAGAGAACTTTAATAATAATTTAGAAGACTGATAAACTGTTTCTCTAAGCTCGTTTGAGACAAGAGTTGCACCAAATGCTACATTTCTGAAGGACTCAATTTCTAATGATTCACAAGCTAATAGAGGAGTTGAAATCCTCCACAACATTGTCTGTATTCTGTTAATAGAGTCACTGAATGAAAGGGTAGGAGGGAGGACCCCTTTGATCAAGTAGTTTGAGCACCTTCCTAATACAGCCCTTGCATTTCACCTCCTCAATTTAGTGCTGAGCCTGGTAGTTCGTGTGTGACAGCAACAGATCCCTCAGTAAGGCATCAAGCCTTGATCAGAGGGCTGGTGGAGGGAGAAGGATGAGGTGGAGAATAGCTTCTTTCAGTCATCTGCTCTAGCTGTTAACCACTCCATCATCAAAAATCTGTGCACTTTTTTTTCCCACCCCCTACCCCCGAACAGGCATTATAGGGAGGATAAGGAACAGCTTTACATGTTTAATGAGCCTGTTCTGTGTTCAGTGTAGCCTTGACAGTGGAACTGTGACTGTACTTGGGTAAAAGTGTCTACAACTGTGAAATTCATTCACATTTCTTAAGAGTCCCCAGAGCTGCACAACAGAGCCATTCACAGTTTAGCAAGAAGGGCAAAGAACCAGAGAGGAAAGAAAGAAAATGAGCAATGAAGAGACATATGTGTTGCATGACTCTCCTCTGGTAGAAAAGATCTTGGATGTGTACAATCACAAAAAAGAAAACCAAGTCTTCTGGAAAATAGTGTAGTCTCCTTTTTATTCTTTTTTCCCCTAGTACTTAACATAATCTTGGTGTGTTTAAAAAATTAAATGTAATGATACAAAAGGGGCTGCAAAGTGACTCCTCTGGACCTGGATCCATATTACACTGGGACCTGCCCTGCCTGCCCTTCTTTTTGCCATCATGTTTGTTCCCTTAAAATAAGCAACTGTACAGGACACAAGCATTGTCCAGACATTATCTAAGTCTTCTCTTTATTCCCTGAATCATCTGGCTTTGATTGCAGACTACTCATGCCAACACAAAGTGAAAGAAAAATCCAAACCTGAAGAGTAAGTACAAAGGAGAGAACCTGTGAATCGGTGTTACCTTTGGGGTGATATTCTGCATTCAGGATGTGGTGTTCCAGGAAAGGCCCATCCTTGTCTGTGTTCTGTTACATTTGATCACTTTAACCACCGCAATAGCAAAGGTCTTTCCTTAAAATCCTCATTGCCCACTTGTTGCTTTTGCTTTACATTTGAACTCTAACAGGCACAATACAAATTTTGTGTACCTCCAACTTTTTCCATCCCACTTGGTATACTTGCATTAATTCAGTTACAATGTATTTTACATATAAGAAATATACTGTGGCAGAGATGTTTTCATCCTGTCACCGGATGTTTTCAGAACATTGCCATTGGAAAGCTTGCTCCAGATTGTATGCTGGAAGATACGAATGCCACTGAGTGTAGTTAAAAGGAGGGGTGATGTTTTACAGGATCCATAACCTGGATTTGCCCTGGAAAAAAATTTGGGGAAGGTCTGATGCAGGTAGCTTGTCCCAACCCCAAGCAATGACCAGGAGGATGTCTCTGTGAAACATTATTCCACACCTGGAGGAGAAGGGTCGTGAGCCTATGTACACACCCCATGTGCTTTTCTGCACACTTCCTTTTTCATTTCAAGCAGGGGGAAGCAGATACACCCTTACATTCCTTTCTTCAGTAATTAATTCAAGAGAAGTGACTAAATCACCGAGCAATTGCAAACTGAGCACACAGTGATGGATAATCTCTATTGCTTGTTTTGAATTCATTATTTCCTCTATCTTCTCAAGCCAGTCATGTCATTATTTTGCTCTCTTTTCAGGCTTTTCCATTCACTCTCTTGTAACCCGCTTGCACACAAATCATTATTTCATTTTATCTGGAGGTGGCTGGACTGACGATAATATTTCATCTGTTTCAGGAAGTTTTAGAGGTCACCAGCATCAAGGAACAACAAATTGCCTTAGCTTCTTTATTAAGTGTATTATTTTTTCAATAGAGTATTCTTTTATGGAAAAATAGAAGCATTCTTGAAATTTATACTTGTTGCAGATATCATATCCTCTTCCACCAACTTTGAAATAGTTACATAAACAAGAAGATTAAAAACATTTTTTTGATAAAAATCTGGGCAAGGAAGAAGTAGATTCTTTATTTCTAGCTTTTTTAATGCAATAAACACATTTTTTAAAAGAGTAACATTTTAGGCAGAAGATGAACTGATTAACAAAAGTTAACAATATGAATTGCAATTAATTTTGTAGCTGTTCAATGTGTAACATTTTTAAAGCATCCTTTTCACTGCTTCCAGGTGTAAAATCTCCTGAGTAAATAGTTGAGATTAGACTAGTCTTGAACTGGCGTGTTCCAGTCTCTGACTGGAAGTGTGATTTCTGTACAGGCTGCTATTACGTATCGTACCCTCAGCTGGTCTTCATAAAAAGGCCAGCTGAAGTATTGCTGAGCCTGTGGAAATAGGAACAAGTGTTTCCAGTGTTATCCCAGCAATGTTTTAGTTGTTTGTAAAGGACTTTTGCTCCCATGAATTCCAGTCTTGATGGAAGTGACTGATGTTCTCTGTCATACTCTAACTAGTATTTGAAACATTAAGTATTAATGATGCATTCAAATAACGGAAAAAAATTCTCCCAGCTGATCTGGCTGCCCCTTTACTGGAAGGATCACTCTCCATGTGAGACTGGCTGTGCTGGTTGGGTGTAACGTGGCAACAGGCTCCCTGGGAGCTTTTGCATGTGAGGCAGAAGGCAATGTCCACTTTGTGAGAATGCAAGGTCTTTCTTGCACATCTCTATGAATGTGCTAGTGCTAATGGCAGAAGCCACAATTCCCTTTTTAATTAAAATGCTCAATGTTACAATAAAAACATGCTTTCTTCATTTATTCTGCAATTTTAGTTAAAATTAACTAGTGCAATGGGTTTAGCCTAATGTATGCAGTATTCATGAAGAAACACTTCATCCCTTCGTTATGTGGGCAGTTTGTATCTTCTTGGGAAAAAAAGGAATATTTGACCCTTGACAATTTTCTGACTGTTTTCTGTGCCTCATGGTAAATTAAAAAAAAAAAAATTAAAAACTGCCTTTTTTATACACTTTCCCTGACCATTCAGAAGTTGAAATGTCCCCAGTGTAAATTCAAAGCCAGCACACAGATACATACTCTGCCTTGCACACCTACTCTTTTCCATGTAATATGAACAAAGCATGTAAAGTACTGCTACAATCATCTGTTAAAAAATAATATTGTTCACAGCCATTGACTATAGAAGTCATTCAGATGTGTGAGCAGCCCACTGCATAGCCACAATGTTTAGAGGATGGAATGACATTTGTACTTCTTGTATTCAGGTTCCCTGAACTTAAACTCAGAGGCAGTTTTTATCAGGTGGGACAGAGGACCCACTTCCATCTTAGAGAAACATATCCTTGAAAATTATATTTATCTCTTGTTGGCATATATGCCTGTACATCACGAAGAGAGAAAAAAATTAACTTTGAAAATCTATATACACGTATTATTTCTTGTCCTGGAAATAATTTGATTTTTTTTTTAATATACTTTTGAATTTGCAGAGGGATGGTTTCTACAGAGTTCTCTGGTGTTAGTTACATTAGCATTTTATAGGTTGCTCATGTAAACTCTTGAGCTTTCATGGCTCTCAGTATTAGCTTTTTAATATAGCACAGTTCATACTGGCTCTTACTGCTGTCTAATTTTGGTTGGGTTTTTTATGTGGCTCCCCAGCTGCAATGAACGTGGCCTACACTTGTTTGAAACTTTTCTTGTCTGTGTAAACCTGCTATTGATGTCCTTTTTTTCCTTGCATATTGTAACACTCTAAGAGCTTAACTTGCTTGTATTTGTTACGAAGATCAATTATTCTAGAGAGCAAACCCAGATCTCATATTACAGGTGGGAACCCAGTACTTTTAGATAACAAATGGACATCTCTTCTACCTTTGTACCATTATTTTGGTTATTCCACAGGTATAGAAATCCGTAGCTGAATTGTCTAAATAAATTATTTTAGTAAATAGTGCTCCTTTTTCAAAGAACACATGCAAATAATTCCCAGCCAAATGTTAGTTATTGACTTTTTAGTTAATGCACTTTTTGAAGTTATCCCAGTATCACTCTTCTCTTTTGGGCATCTGAAATTGTTTAAAGCAACATGTGGTTTCTCACCTTTCTATAAGAAAAAGGCAACTTCTACATAGGGTGAAGAAAAATGTAGAAGAAAAATGTAATTTAAATATGTTTTATTTTAGATATTAATGTCTATAACAGCAGCTTTCCTGAACAGAGAGAAAACATTTTCTCTCTAAAAATACCTTGTTAATAGTTATTCTAGATACATTTGTATGGACAATTCAGATAGTTTTTTTAAAGTCTGTATGAGATACTGAGGGGAGCAAAGCTTATGATTTCACAAGTCTTACGAGGAAAGGATGTTCTCCCTTGTGCATTAATGTGTTTCATCAGAATTCCTGGGTATCTGTCCAGCTATACATAGTAAATATTTCACATACCAATAAAGTGATTCCTCAGCAGTTCAACTACTCAGCACAAATGAGGCTTAATTTATGATGGATATCTGCACCTGTTAAACAGTGAAATAGGCTCCTGACATAAATGATTCTTTCATGCTGTTATTTCTCTAAATTTTTATAGGTTCTATCTTCCTAGAGTCTAGTCTTTTAAAGATCATGATTTCAAAAACATTCCTGAATTTTGAAATTTCATTTTGAAGAAGGAATATATGTGATTTTGAGCTAAAGTGTATATATGTAGTGTTTAGATCAACACCATTAAAGGAAGGCATGAAATGTGCCAATTACTGAATTAGGCATTTGTTTTGTATATCTATTGATAAAATCAATAAAAGGGTCCATCAGAGGAGAGATCCATTAGCCTCTATCTTGCTAGCATTCAATCAAGAGATTGAATTTGCAAACTTCAAGGGGGAGAGATGTTTCTCCATTTTTTGACAATCCATATTACACTAATTCAGACAGCTTTTACACAGAGCTGCACCAGTTTACTCAAGCATTGCTTTCAATATCATTTCATTAAATCAATGTAAAAGGTTGTGTTGACCTTTTAAGTATATATTTAAATCTGATCAGTGGATCTTAAATTGATTAGGAACTGATTTTAGACAACTCTTAAAGCAAATAAGTGTGTCCACACAGGATTCCTCAGCTGTTGAACGAATTGATGTGAAATCCAATTTAAATTAAGCCACTGCAAACAAACCACTGTTGTGTTGTATGTGAGTCCCAAATGTGCCCTCCAAGTTCTTTGAGAACTTTCTAAGTTGAACAGAGAACCCAAGGGAGATTGGGTTAATGGAATGAAAGCTGTTCGTCCCTGTCAGGAAAGGAGGAATGACTATAAAACACAGTAAAAAGCTTCCAAACAAACACCCAAGGTTCAGCCAAAACCTTTGTTTATAAACCTGCTCACTGTCAAATGATGGTTGTTTTTTACTCTTTTCTCTTGGCAGCTGTAACTATAGTGAACAAGCCAGAAATGCCACCACTCACCAGATTCTGGCAGGAGGAAGCCTCCTCCATATCTCACAGGTTTAAAAGATTCAAAGTGAGTTTAAAGGAAATCCCCTCTAATTGACGTTCGCTAGGGATTGGGATACCCAAGGTTTTTAACCTTCAGTTTGCCTTCACAGGAGCTTTGGGGTTTTCATGGTGTAGATTATTCCTCTCCTAAAACATCACTGAAGACCTTTGCAGGACTGTAGAGAAGCCCCTTGATCTTCACAGCCCTCAAGTCTATAGGGGGATTTCAAAGATTTTGCTCTCAGAGCAAAGAAATGGGAGATGCAAAATGAACTTCACTCCATATTGATTGGTAATGCAAATAAGATAGAATAAGATGAGTATTTGTAGAAGGGAAAGATTAACCGATAATTTCTACATTTCAACAAACCTGTAACCTGGGTTTTAAAGACTGAGTTTAAAAACACTGACAATCATAGAATCATACAATAAAATAGGCTGTGAGAAAAAGCAGGGGTGAAAGCAATAAATAGAAGGAAATAGTACAGTAAATTGAGTGGAAAATGGTTTATTATAAGCAACTACTTTAATTATTAATCCAATAACATGGGAATGCAAGTTGCACTCCTGAACTTCTGGAGGCTATTGGTCTCTCAACTTCTCCTACCTACTCTTAGCCAGATAAATTGTCATCTACTCCATTGTCCCCTGTCCTAGAACTGAGGAAAGCAAGTGAAGAGCTTTCCTTAAACTCTCCAAAATGTTTCAATTATTTGACAGTTTTGCTGTATGAAAGAAGAGTTTTGAGGGCTCTTCCTCAGTTTCACACCCCTTTCTCACCAAAGGTTGCTGTTTGATGGGCATTTTGGAGCTCTCTTTGCCAGTCCAAACCCCAGCAGAAGAGAAGTATCTAAATGCAAATGTAGGTTCTCCTATGAACAAAGGGAGGTGAGAGAATGGGCCTTTGTTTTTTCTCCTCCAGGGATTCAAAAGAGTCTGGTGGTGACTGCTGATGGTTTGGTTGTATGTGGTACTGATAGATTTCTTTCCAGCTTTCCTGGTTCCTCAAAATTACTTACAGTATTCCCATTCAAACCTGTGCAAGTGATTATCTTGAATGGTTGCAGACTCACAAAAGGTTACAACATGTGAGTGAACTCAAACATAAGGATCTTCCATGTAAGCTCATGAGTATTTCTATATATTGAGGTAAAGGAATTAACTCCTTGGTACCAAGTTGAGTAAACTCATAGAACTTTCTATGTGTCTTCCTGAAACCTCCCCAAAGCTGTTGCATCTTGTTCTATTCTTTTATTTTTTAATTTAAGTCTTGTTGACTGCAGATGAGTGGGAGTGTATTCCTAGTGCTGGATATGGCTCCTTCCTCTTTCTCTTAGAACATGTCAGTGAATCCTTTAACTGGGTTGAGAAATAAAATTTATGAATGGAGTGAGCAGAAGGAGAAAGAAAAAACCACAAAACCCCCATCGTGACTGAGGGGAGAGAAGGGACTATGTCACTTTGCAGTGGTAAATTAGCAAAAGTAAAAAATACCAAAGCAATAAGCTCTGCACTTACACTTGCTTCTCTGCTTGCTCCTATTTTTTGCGTTTTCTGCAGCTGTCAGAATTGGGGAGCTTCTGTGTTCTGATCAGCGAAAGCTTGCCGTTGCAAATTGCCCTTCTTTCCACTGGTGTTCTGGAGGTCCAGTTGTGCTGAGTTTGGAAATTAAAGGAAATGGTGTTTAACACAGCAGGATTCATTCAAGGTATGTTCAGTATAGAACTGGCAGAGAGACCATCTCTTGTGGGATTTGCTGACCTAGGTGCTGTAATGAACTTTCCAGTGAAGTCCATAGCAAGGCTAACTTCAGTATATTGTCTTTACCTAGGCATTCATGACAGAAAGTGGTTAAATGCCAGAAATACTTTAAATCCTGCCTTCTGAGGACTATCTGAGTTAGGTACCACAACCTTTTGTTCCTGCTGGTATGGATTGATGGCTCTCTCACTCTTGGCTTTTTTTGTAATATCCATATAGTTTTTGTACCAGAAGTTGCCATGCCTGTGAGCCAGCTATTTTTTTCCCATTCCTTTGTGTCTTTCTAAGAATAAATTGTATAAAATGAGTTCATTTTTTTTGCCCTGAAATCATATCTGAACTCCCTTGCACATCCGCCCGCCTAAAACCAAATTAAACCAACAGTAACAGCAAAACCCACCAAAAAAGTGACAGAAAAACTTGGATCTTTATGGTTTTCAATTGTCAAATGGTGCCTTTGCTCTGACTACCAGGGACTAAAACAAGATGCTTTTACAGACAGCAGCATCTTTCCTATTGTGACAAAGAAGGATGGTAAAGGCTAATGAATTGTGTCTTATTGAGCAGGGCCTGCAGTTAGGAACTTGATTCTGTCAAGAGATCTTTGAAGGAGTTTTGGGATACTATATTTCTTGGGAAAAGAATAAAGAATTAATATGGTAAGTCAAATGCAAAGCTACAGCTCAATGGTTGTCACCTTCTTTTCAAAAATAATCAAAATCTTTGACTCAGTGGAGGTAGATTCCAGACCTCTCTTTTCTGCATTTTTTTTTTGGCCCGATTTTAGTGCTTATTCCTTCTGTATGAATCTCTCCCCACATCCAAGACTCAGGGAAAAACTGTAGATAAGAATATCTGTAAACAGTGTTTTAGTGTCTCCCACGCAGCAGTCTGGAACTGCCTCCCCTCATGTTTCTGAAGGTTCATGGATTTCCCAAATCAGTAGGAGTTTATTGATTTATATGCAGGCAAGCTTGTGTTACTACTTTGGTTACTCTTGTGGTTTTTCCTGGCTACTGCTAATTAGCCTGGCAGATCTTCCAGTGTTGCTTACATGCAGTAGTAAATGAATATAACTACTTGTATTGAGTTATCATAACGTTTTCTCTTTTTTTTGTATTTTCCTTAAGAGGATAAAAGGCACTTTGAAAACTCTTGTCTGAGCAATGAAATTGATCCAGACTATGACCTGATACACAAATGGTGCGGTCTCCTGCACTTGGACTATCCCATAGCCTCTTGTCACCTCATGCAGTTCTTCTGGGATATTCAGGTTAACAATCATCACTCCTTTGCTACTGCTTTCCTGTTAGTTACCCTCTGAAAGGCTTGTCCTCTCTTTCAATTACAATCCTAGCCTGTCTCTCTCATCTCATTGGGATCCCAGCTCAGGTTAAAGATTCTTTCTCTCTTCCAAGCCATCACTCTTCCCTGTGTATGCATTTTTTTTTCTCAGTTGCTATAGGCAGTCGCACCCTCCTGCTTCTTCAGCCTTGTGAGTAACAGAGGTGCCCAGGCTGCAGCTGACCTAGAGGTGTGGCAACTCTTGGGCCCATGTCTCGCCTCCCCAGGCTGCAGGCGGCATGGAGAGTCCCGGCTTCCCCGGGGCCCTCCGTGCAGGCCGGGAGCTTGGCTGTGGAACGTTTCCCTTCCTCTGAGCAGAAGCCGGGATGCTGCTTTCTCTCGAGAGGTGGCAGCACAACCAGATGCGATCAGTGTACGCAGATTGACGCCCAGAACTGCAAAGGGATGGCAGGGAGGAGGTGGGGTTGATATTGGATTCCTTTCCAGATGAAGCTCCTTAGCTAGGAGCAAGGATTCGGATGGGGAGCACAGGGGTGCTCATGCACAGGAGGGATAGCTTCAAGCCCTTTCTTGAAGCGGAATGGAATCAGCCCAACATCCTCACGGTAACACATTGGGATCCCTCTGTCCTGACCATGTTTCTCTGTATCAGCTGCAGCTGGTTGTCAGCCGTGGTGTGGGGCCCAAGATGCTCACTGCGGGAACGTTGTCATTTGCTGAGCCTATGGCACAGCTCCTTGTTCATTCTTTTTGCTTGTTTATTCATGTGTGGGGAAAGACACTCTGCAGGAAATTGGGCAGAATCAGTATGTACCGTGGCAGCCTGCAGGACACCCACTGTCCTGCAGGCTGCCACAATGGTTGCATGTTATTTTCGCTATCAAGCATCTTAAGGTAAAATGCCAGGAGAAAGGAAGAGCGACAATTAGTCACCATCCCATTAAATGCTGCAACCTGCTCCTGTTCCCCTCTCAGAACCTCATCCGGTTTTTTTAGCCAGTTTGGAGGGACCCTTTCTCTCCTGAGGTTTTAGTAATGGATTACAAAGACAAGGGTACTATATGGGGTTTAATGTGATCATCATCTTGAAAACATTCACAGAGGTGGGGGGTTTGGGTTTCTGCAGAAAGCAAGCACAGTTTGGTCCAAAAATCTATGGGAGATATTGCTTAATCTACCCCTCTGGCTCTGTCTCTGAATTCAATTTCCCTATGCCAAGCACACCGAATCAGCTGGAGATGCTAGAGAGCCTTGTACAGAGCCTTGGTGGGAGGTTGTTTGCCTACTTCATGAACTTTGAGAAATTTTGTGGCAACACAGAATAACCGTAGATTCAGTTTTGCCCCAACAGTAATTTGTGAATGCTGTCTGTGGGCTTATGCATCCAAAAGCAAAGGGTGCCAGAAACCCCAACCTAGCCAACTCAAATGTTTTTACTAGCATCAGCAACTGGAGGGCAGCCAGCGAGTCAGCCCTACAGTTCTTTAAAAAGTAATAAAGTGCACCTGATTTTTGCTCCTTGGATGGCAACCACTGGCTAGCAACTAGTCCCATATACCAGGTAATTCCTGCTTGATGCTGCTTAGGCCATCATCGAAACCACACCTTAGGCAGGCAGCACCAAGAGGGTGAAGCAGAGAAAGGCAAGAGAAAACCTGAGGTTTGTAAGCACTGAGAAAAGGGCCACCTCCCTTTTTTTCCCCCTCTTTGCTCCTGGAAGTCTTGGAAGGCCCATTCTTACTCTCACAACTGTACAGTAAAGGAAAGTTGTTGCTCTGAAGAGTGTTTGAAAGTGCTGCAATTCTCTTTCAGAGCAGTTTCTTTCCTAAGTGACCCAAGAGCCCCAGAAAGACCCTGTCACACTAGAGGATTAGTCATGATAACTGCTCATCTCCTCTGGGGCTGGGAAGCAGAATGCAAACACCTCAGATAGTGAGGACTAAGCAAATCAACCTTTCCCATCTGCATTTCCTTCCAACTTATTTCTGGGGGATACTCCCACTGCCATGTGGATCCCTCTTGTGGAGAGACAAGCTGTGTCAGTATGACCACCACCAGGCCTTCTGCCCGGTCCCTGTGCAGGTGCAGAGCTGCGGCTGCAAGCAGCCACCCCTCCAGGAGCAGTCCCACAGCAGTCCAGTCAGGCACACTCATTCAAAGAGTGTGGAGGGAAGCATTTGAGGGATAAATCCCACAGAGGATTATGTTGGTGACTGCAGAAAAATAAACAACAAACCACCAACAAAATGAATGTAAAGGAGAAGGGCAGTGACCAAAATCCAAGACACTGGTTTTGAAAGGTTGTTGGTACCTTGCCTTTTGGAACAATCTTTGACAGCTGGGAGAGAGAGTTTGTCTCATTTTAATTGGAACTAACCATATTCACAGCAGTTGTCACCTAGTCTGTCTCCCTGCCTTTTCAATTTGGCAGTCTTCTTTTTTTCCCCTGCATGTCTCAGAGATTTGAAAAATGATCCATTCTTCAAAGCATCCCTGGTAATTTGGACCACAGTGTTATACTTCTTTTGAGACTGATGCCTTTCAAAGCTGCAGCCTTTCTTCCTGCAGCAGCTTCTGACAACCCTCTAAAACATATAGCCTTAGGAGGAGAAAACAGGTCTGAGGAGATGCACTTTTCCTAGGAGGAAAGAGATTAGAGGTGGTACCAAAATCAACAGAAAACAGATTATTTCATGTATAGAAAAGAAAGCTTAGCCCTTTTTATGAAGTGCAGGACTTTTTAGGACAAAGTCATTAATTTCACTTTGCAAAATGTACCGGAGATCTCTTAATGCACGTCAGTAAAATGTATCTGCATACACAGATCAGTAAATATTAATTAATTAAACATGCAGTTTTGTCCTGTACCATGTTTGCTATCTTTTTTGTTTTCCTAAGAACACCACCACCTTTTTAGCAGGACTTTACTCAAGATCTGAGTTGCTACACTGTTTTTGCTGCCAGATACAGAAAGATAAATCCAGACCACACCATTGCGGGCTGCATGGCTTTTACCCATTAGCACTCACCTCCCCCAGTGACATCAGCTGAGGAGGAGGAGTATAATTTTATATTACAGCAGTCACTTAAAATGAAAATGAATGTTAACATTTCTCTGGAATGTATATTGTAATGTATAATATTCTTTGGAATGTCCTAGTCTACATGTTTGTTCAATTGTTTTGGTTTGGTTGTTAAGAAACCACCTTGTTTCTTACTGAGGAATGTCATACTGGGGACATTGCCATACACATTTAGGAATTAGGGTTAGATTTGATGCTTCTATTAATAAGAAATCTTGCAAATTCTGCTTTGAAAAGAGCTGTTTTCTTGAAGGTGAAACATACGTTTTTTCAAGTCACCCACCTCCCATTTTCAAAATACTCCTTTGCAATAGTCCTAAATACAGAGCAACAGGATGGAAACCTGAATTTGTTTTCATTCAGTGAAATGGAAGCTTTCCATATAGGTAATGAGAGGTGTTAAAGGGTGTTTACATGAGGGAGGGCATTTTTCTTCTTCAAACTTACCTTTATTGTCTGTGAAACTTTCAGGCTCAGTCTGACCCTGCAAATATTTAGGTGCGTAAGTCAAGGCACAAGTGTTACATGTCTTTCAAATATTAATCCAAATCCAAATATTAAAATTATTTACACACATCTAATGACAGTGTCATCTCGTTTTTACTGCAGGTCCCTACTTCAGGTTTATTTAGAGACTGCCAGACACCCCACTGCAGCAAGCACTGGGTGTCAGGAAAAAGCTGTATGCACACAGCAAGCTGGGTACAATGGAGCCAGACCAGAACAGTGCTATTGGGCCCAAGTACTTATGAGAGGTAGAGTACAGATATTTCTTCCCGTGCCTATGCAAGAGACTGGCCTTTTAGTACTTCTACAACCTCATCTTTTCCACATCCATGGAGCAGCACAGTGTACAAACAGATTTAGAAGGGGTGACTCTACAGAGAGATCGCATCTCCAGGGATTTGCAAAGCTGCGTGAAATTTCAAGACCTGCAGTTGTCCTGACGGGGAGTGTACTGCCCTCAGTTTCCCTATCATGGGGAATACAACCATTGACCTTCTCGGGAAGGTACTGACGGAGGAAGCTTCCAGAACCAGCTCCCGTGCCTGTTGTCTCCATCCTTGCAACAGAACAGGCAGGGCTTGGGCAGCTCTGGCAGCATCTTTAAATCCACGTTGACTGTAACTATTGAAAGCCCAAATTGCACGCCCCAAGTGTAACCTGGACGCTGCGCGTCCTGTACCCAGCAATTCCATGTTCCTTTTAAAAAAACCTGGACGGAGGGAGAACAAAAGGGCTACAGCAGCAACACCACGGGCCCCACCTCATCCTACGTCGATTAGGATGAGCGAAAACAGGCTAGAAATTTACTGAGGGCAAAAGCCCCTCATGTGATGAGGCCAAGGAGGCAAGTACCAAGGGCTTTTAGCGAGGCGATGCACCGAGAGCCCGAATACTGGCGGCGGAATGATGAGGCCACTTGGCGCGGCCCCGCCCTAGCTGCCGCCCTCAGGAGCGCGCTCACGTGACCACCCTCACGTGACCGCGCCCTCAGCCCCCCGCACCTGCCGGGAAGGGGGCGCGGCGCGAGAGGGGGCGTGGCCATAAATGACTCCTCCCGCCGCTTCCCGCTCCTCCGCCCCCCTGCCCCGCCCTGCCGCGCACGCGCGCGGAGCGGGACGGGCCGACTCACGCACCCAAAATGGCGGCCGCAATGGATGTGGACACCCCCAGCGGAACCAACAGCGGCGCCGGCAAGAAGCGCTTCGAAGTGAAGAAAGTGAGGCCCCGCCGGCGCGCTTCTCCGGCTGCTCCCGGAGGGACGGGGGGGATGGGGTCGTCCTGATGCCGGCGAGCGGGACGGAGGAGGGGGCGACTTCCCGCTCCCCTCACGGAGCCGGGCGCCCGGTTCCGCACAGGGGCGGTGGGAGGGGCGGGGCGAGGCGAGGCCTGCGGAGAGTCCTGGCGTGCGTCTGGGCCAATGGCTGAGTCGGGCCGCCGCACGTGCAGCGGAAGCTGGCCAATCATCAGGCGCGGCTGGCGGGGGCGGGAGCAGGAGCAGGGGGCGCCGACGGGGCCGTGCCGGCCGGGGGGTGCCGTGCTTGGGGTTCTGCCGTTCGCTTGCCTCGGGCGCTACTCCGTACCCACAGCCTCTGGGCAGCTCGGGCCGGGGAGCAGCGCAAGAGTGCTTCCGCCTTCCCATCACCCTCGGCCGCTGTGGCCCAGCCGCCCGGGCTGCCCCATGTGCTTCGTAAAATGCTTTTTACGAGTGTCTATGGCTGACGTTTTTTCTCCTTCTTATTTAAATCGAGCCATAACAACGTGTTAGTCAGCAAATGTTCTCAGGCCACCCTGGCTTGCCTCGTCGCTCAGAGCAGCCATAATGTCGCTCTCCTATCCAATGCCACCAGTTTGTCAGCTGGGTCATGGTGATGGTCCGAGGCTCTTCACGAGGGTGTAGACAAGCAGGGATAGATTGTGTGGGCGTGTACTAAGGTATAATTTGAGGAAAAGTGACCCCTGGACTGAATATCAGTAAACATTTCCAGCGATTCCTGCTTGTAGATGAGTCTGTTTGAAATGCAGCTGCCATCAGTGATGATGGAAACCCCTGGATCTGTGCAAAAGGAAGTGTTTGGGTGACATAATTGCTTGTCCTTTGGAAATAGGGACAGATGTAATGAAGAGTAGGAAGTGGCACCGTTGATGTGTCATTGGCATTCCTCCTCCCCATCAAGGTACTAAAAGACCTTTGTTGCATCTGTGGCTCAATACAGATGTGTGGGTCATCAGTGTAGACCATGATGGGACAAGAAATTAAGTACTGGAGTGTGTGGGAGAGGTAAGGGTGCTGAGAACTTTTATCTCATCTGCCTTGGAGTATGAGTGAAATCCATGAGAAATTAGTACCTCAGCCAGAAGGCCAGCTAGACTTGAAATTGGAAGATGGGGGAAAAAAGTGAGATCACTACTGGTGCATGTCCTAAAAGATACAGTAGTATTGTGAATACTTTTTATATCGGTACTAATGAAAAATTGAAGAGCTTATCAAAGTCCAATACTGCTCGTCAGTACAATTATATACTGAAAAAAAGGTAAGGGAGAAAAAGAATCTATGCTACTTAAGAAGTAAATTAAGATTATCCTGATTACCAGTACAATATTTTGAATTGCTTTGGATCTTGAAGTCAGGCCCATTTATTTAATGAGTTTACAAAAGACCTGATTATGGGTTTTGTCAGGAGGAATAAAAAGGTACCATGTTTTTCTGCATAGCTTGCCCTAAAGTCCTCAAACCCTTCCCCTGAAGTAGCGTGGGATAGTGCTATTACTTTTTTATATGTATAAAGGAAGTCTTTGAAAGGTTAATTTGGTAGTACCTTGAAATTTTTATATCCAGCCTTGCTGATAGGTTGTTGCTTATTAACCTTTTGTAGGGGAGATTATTCAGGAGTCAGTGGAGAGTAACATTAGAGATTTAGTTCTTGACCCCAGCTGCTCTGAAGGGTGATTAGAAGAACTGCTGCAAATAATGGGAATTCCTCTTAACAAAAGTGGCATCTGAATTGGCCTTTCTCCAAGGGACCGTCCTTTCCTTCAGAATTGAAGATTTGGCATGAGCTGCATCTTTGCCATTGGCTCTTGAATCGAAATCCAGATGTTTGCATTTGTTTCACAAAAAAAAAAAGGGGGGTTGACCGTGGGAGTTACCTTCTTTTTGAAGTAGGGAGAACACATTGGGTCTGGGATGTTTGTACCACTGCTTCCTTGTAACCTGAACTCATAAAGAAGAATTATTCTGGACTTCTTAAATTTTTTTTTTTAAATATACCAGTTTTTCTGTTTCAAATAGTACATGGGATCTTGACTAATAACAGGGATTTCTGTCCACTGTAAATTGAATCAAAACTGTATTTTTCTTTTTTCCCCCTCTCTCTAGTGGAACGCTGTGGCTCTGTGGGCATGGGACATCGTGGTTGATAACTGTGCCATTTGCAGAAACCACATTATGGATCTGTGTAAGTAAATGGGGGGGGACACAGTTGACAGTTTGGAGTTGTATGTGATGAACAGCTGAAATTGCCCCAGCTGAGGATATAATTAAGCAAAGCTTTCAGTTAGTAACTAACTCTTCTGCTATGTAATGCTGAAGTCTCATAATCTATTTTTGTGACCTCTGTCACTATACTGCTTTCCCCTCACCCTTTTCTTGTAAATAGTAGGATTACTTGATGCCATATCAACAGACATGATGCTGCTGAGTGTATTTTGAATGCAACAAAGAGGAAAAGGAGTAATAATAAAGAGGAACTGAAATTATTCAGGGTTGACAGCTTTGCTTACAAAGAGAGGTATTATATTTCGGAGTTGGGGAGGCTGCTATGAGTATCAGCTTCTTGATGACACTCATTAAGATGAAGTCTTGTAGCACTCTCTGTGTCTGTGTCTGGCAAGGAAAGGCATGGACCAGCAAATGAATTTGACTCCTCATTCTATAAAACCTACCATGCCTAACTAACTTAGTACATGTTATAATAGGCGGAAATTTGTAACCACCTAGAGAATTATTTGTTCACTTACAAAGGAGAGTAATCAAATGCCAAAATAAAAAGCAATATGTTGTTAGTGTTGGTTTGATTTTAACATTTTTTTTTTCTGTATAATCTTGATGGTTCATTTCTATCATGAAATGGGTATGTATTCATGAAGTCACTGATTTCAGTCCCTTAGAGTATTGATGATGAGTAAAAACCCAATTTTTCCCCTTAAAAATGACAAAGTACTGCTGGCACCATAGCTGTCCATCTTATTTCAACCATGAGGGACAGAAGACCTTTTAATATACCCCAGATAGAAATTTGCCTATGTTTCTAAAATGTGAAGCTGGTGGAAGCCCCTAAAACAAGCCCAATCCAATGACAGTGCCTGGGGATGGCCTGTCCTGATCCCATTGGAATAGTTTTGTTGCACTTGGTTTTAATGCAATTACCCTTGGAACCAACACTATTGGCAACTTCCTGTCAATAAGACTCTATGAAAATAAAACACTTCAGAAAAATGAGACTTCAGGTTTATAATAACAGCTACTGAAGGATGCGCCTGATTTTACTTCATATTTAATAATAATTACAAAATTACATCCAGAACCTTTTTTTTTCTTTTTTCTAAGAAAGAGAAAACACACCATAACATGCTGGTCTGAAAATAGGTTAAGCAGGTTCACTTATTAGGGACAGATATGTTTGTATTTTCAGCCAGCTACTGCCTATCCATGCTTCAATTAATTCTTGGTTATTAGACAGGGAATGATAATGCTGAAAAGAACAGGGATTATGAAATAAGTTGAGGTCCTTTAATGTGCAGATTTCCTTTTTAAATGTCTCTAACCTGTACTATCTTGGAAAGAAGTTTCAAAAGAAAGTGGATACTGGTCTACTACTTAGTCTCTCAAGTTTATGATATATTAGAGAGGAAAGCATGTTGCTGACAGGCAAATGGAATTTCAAAGATTATTAGAACATGTTACATTCATAGAATTTACAAATATATAGAAAAAATAGATAAAATCCTGTAATTCAAGATAATTATTTACAATAAGAGGGATGTGTTTTAAGATAGGAGATGCTGGTGTGTTTCATTCTATCAATCTGTCTGAAAATTATTTGTACCTTCCATGACAGATCAAATACAGTTTCATATATTTGCAATTTTTTTTTAATAAATAGCAAATAGGACATATGGGATGAAGGAGGGGTATGGAGGAGCTGCAAGGAGAATGGACAGATGTTATTTTTCAGTAGTAAATTTTGTTTGTCAGCTCTTAAAAAAAATATTTTAAGAAGTCCTACCAATATGTGGGTGGGGTTGAGAATATATAGGGAGATTAGGAAAAACAGTAAAGGAGAAAGGCATAGGTAATTTTTTTTCTTTTTTGAGTTGCTCAAGCATAACATGTTATTAATTTGTATGAGCAATGTTATGAGGAGCCTGGACTGCAAATGACAGACTAAAATTGACAGCATACAGAGTAGAAGGGATATCTAAATTGGTATTCCGAGATCAGTGTTGGCTCTGGATTTGCTTACTTCCTTGTTACAGATCATTAATGTTGTTAAACAACCCTTTAATTAGATTTTCAAACATGAGATGTGAAGTGATGGCAAATTGAGAAAAAATTAATAGAATGTGCAGGGAAGAACAACACAAGATTCGATTTGATAAAATGCAGGATACAAATGTCTCCCACTCCTAGCGACAGAGAGAAAGCTTGGATGGGAAAACATTAGAAGAGTTATAAGTTAAGTTAATGCCAGTCATGGTAATGAAAGTTTGTTAATGTTGTAAAGTCTGGCATCAATGTTAAGATGTCATGCAGTTCTCCCCATGCATGTGCCTTATGACTTGGTAATTACGTGATTCAGAGGATCTCCCCTGCCCACAGTTTGGTTTGTATTCAGTGTACAGAAGGAATGAGTAGATTTTCAGTGTTTTGATTTCATTCTTCTCTGGAAAGACTCCGGTTCTGTTTAGATTTTACTTCAGTCTTTCTTCAAAGGCTTGCCCTCTGGTGCTGTCACTGCAACATGGTAAGTTGGGGAATGTTAGCAGTGTGTTCAGTATACTGGATTATCTTCTGGTCTAAAATGTGTAATGTATTACTGTAGTAAGATGACCAGTATAGGTTTGAACTGCGTAAAATGTGCTGTCAAAATACTGTCCCCTTGCTTTGACAGTAACATACCAAGTGCAATGAATCCAGCTTCACAAAGATAGATATGTTGCATAGAATCCAAAGAAGAATCTCAGGATGTTTATTAGATGGAATGGGTTTGGATTTATTTCTTGATGTATAAATATACAGGTGATTTCTGCAATAGAAAATGAATAGGAAGTGGGCTGATTCTTATGATGCCAAGATTCAGAAGCTGCCATTATATAAGATGCATTTCTGCAACTCCCTAAGTTGAAATGCTTCCATTGCATCTTTCACAATTATTTACAGGTATTTCAGGTTTTAGCTGTATCTTTCTGCCTCACCTGCAGATACTCTGTCAAAAGCAAGGTGACAGAAGAGTCATTCAGTATTCCTCCAGTACCTATTACTGACTCTTTACTGCTTCTTTTGGGTCAGCAGATGGTAAATAGCTTCTCTTTCTTTCAAGAGCCAGAACCATCAGCTTTCATTCTAGGATGGAGATTGTCCATGTGTTTTATTTATTATTTATTTTTTATTTGTTGATATATTGTCCTTTTCTGAAACAAAGCAAGTACGAGCCCAAAAAGTGCTTCAACTTTTGGGAGGCCCTTTTTTGGCAGCCAAGGTAGCAGTGCTAGCAGTAGTCTCCAGTGTGTTTGGCGGGGGAGCTAAATCTGAGTGTCCTGGTGGAAGGGCTTTACATCACCATCAGAGAACTCCTCCTCAGCCACTTCGACAAAAGTTCATCTGTCCTCTTAAACTTTTGGGACTATCATGCTTTAGACTGTCAGTGAAAGTTTAGGTCTGTCAGTGAAAGTTTGAGTAACACTGAAATGAATGTCAGTGCTGCTTCTTGTCCTTGCCTAAACCATCTTTCTTCTCTGTCACTCCCAGGCAAAAAACAGAGTCCTTTAAATCCCGAAACATTAAAAGTTGCGTTCATACAGCTCTCAGGTTAGGGCCTCTTAAAGAGGGGAAAAAAAAAAAAAAAGACAAAATGACATAAAATGGGCTACTTGGACTTCATGTCTAATATGCCCAGGATTTTGCTTCCAGCAGGGAAAGAGAAGAAACAAGATCAGGATATTGTGTGCTGGAGTATTTTCCTTGCTTTCATCAGAGGCTCTTTCTTTTTTTCTAAACTAAACTTTGTTTACTCTTTGACTTTTTTCCTTTCAGAAGGATTTCCTCATCTTTTCCTACTACTTATCTTCTCACCATTATCTGTTACTGTACTAGACAGATATATAAAACTTAATATCTTATGCCTCATGACTGTGGGTCTCATACTGCAGTAACAGTAAAATTTTTGCAACAATCTCAGGTGTAGGATTTTATACAAGGATCTGAAGTAATTGAAGTTCTTCAAGGGTCTTGAGCATCTTTCATATTCTTAATCAGATGTAGTTTTATTGCTGTATGTATTGAGAGATTCAGGTATTAAGGCATCAGACCTTTCAGAAGTACTGGATTTTGTTTTCATCTATAGGCAGACAAGGGATTGATCTTTGGACTTCCTGCTGTGGTATATCACATCTTTGATGTAAACCATATGATAAATACAGGTTCACTCAGATCTTGCAGAACAGCTGTTGCTACTGAGCTTCTTTAGACATCAGTCTTGTTTTGAGTAGTTCCTCATGACCAAGGTTAACTAGCATCTCTTGCATCTCAGTAAAAATGGGCCTTTCTTTTATTTTGTGCACCTCCACACCTGAAAAAAGAAGAAAGGGATGAACAGGACAGAACAAATAGAGATTACGTGTTTCAGCCAAACCTGTGGGATTTGAAAGTTTTTGAATCTTTACTTGATGAATCAAATTCCTTTTCCTCTGAGCATATTCAAGCACACAAAGAGTGAACAAAGAATTGGAGCTCATTCAGACATCTTCTTTGCCAGAAAAAAAAAAAATCTGCGAAACAAGAAAGCAGCAAGCCCATGTATTGAGTTCTAAGCTGATCATCTATTGGCAGATCTTTTAAAATCATTTGGGCTTGACTCTTAAAGAAGACATCCTTTAGCAAGGAGTAAAATGTTAGTTTCATAGGTTTGTGCTACCAATGGTGGAGGAGTTGGAAATACTTTTTTTTCTTCTGAAGTTTCTTCTTGAGCTGGAGCAGAAGTGAATTGTTCAGGTTTTAGAATAGAGAGCCAGCTTGCAGGATTTATTTTCTCAGTGTTCTTCTTCCTTCTTTCTTTCTCATCTTCATCTACGCCACCTGACACAAAAGCCCAAAACATAACCCAAACTCATAAATAGTTGCAGTGGGGGGCTGGGGAATCCTCCTGAGTACTCAGCTCCAAGGTATAAAAAGTCCACACCATACTGTATTTCCTGCTGTGAATTTTTGGGATGTACTTACGTATCACGAGACTGTAAAATAAAGACAGGCAAACTCCAGCATTACATGAGCGATTAATTTGCAAATAAAGTATATAATGTCTGACAAGAACATATAAGAATTTATATTAAGAAAAACCTGGGTAAGAAGTTTAAGTAAATATACTGTCAACTGATTGTCAAAAGACTTCTCTTTGAACACAAGAGGAAAAAATGAAAATATTTATCCTTGAAATTTGGGAAGCAGACACATGTTGCCAGCAGATGAACTATGTACTCCTGCCCTCTGGAACACTGGAATACTAGAAAGTAGAGGAAGGAGGAAATCAGGATTAAGTATATTTTGATATGATACTTTTGGAAAAACAGTACACATTAAACCATAGCTCTTGATACTTTCTGGTAAGTTAAATACCCTAAAAGAGCTCTTCCTCCCCAGCCTCCACTTGATATTATGAAGAAATCTACCAGTTAGTGTTGCATATACATCTTCAACTCCTGTGTATATTTGTTCAATCTTTATTTTCATAGGCATAGAATGTCAAGCAAACCAAGCATCGGCTACCTCTGAGGAGTGCACAGTTGCATGGGGCGTCTGCAATGTAAGGAAAACTGTTTTATTGTGGAGCTCCTGTGGGGTGGTCCTCCTTTTTTGAAGACTTGGGACAGAATGAGTTCTGTAGCATGTTTCACATAATCCACCAGAAATAAGAACTTTTAAGTCCTTGTGTTTACTAGAATGTAGAAAGGAGAGAGAGAAGAAAATAAAAGAAAGTGAAAGATGGAGAGATGTAATAAGACATGGAAGCAAAGGGAGGAAGATAAGCCTTATTTTTTTTTTTTAAGGAATAATAGATCTTTCATTCTGAGCATGATTTTCCTGATCTTGGTTTGCCTAGGAGTTATGCCTTTTTCTTTCCCCCTGGTAATAGGATCACTTAGATGTCAGCCTGCTTGATTTGTCTTTGTGCAGGCTAATTCAAAGAGTCAGTCTGGGGTAACCAGGTGATTTGCTTCCAGTTTTGGGGGAAGATCAAATCAGTTGGTCCCACTAGCATATGAACTCCAAACATGAATACCTCTTAGCTAGCCTGGGCCTAAGTTGGAAGATAAACTATTCCATAGTGGAATAACTTCCTGATCCTCAGTCCCATCTTCACTGTGCTGTGGGATCAAGTTACAACGTGATAATGCTGAAACAGGACTATAAATGTTGCAATTCTGTTTGCAGAGGACAAGAGCAAAATTTTTAACCATGTCAGGATATTCCAGTGTCAAAATTATGTTGTTGTGTGTGGAACCAAGTGGAACTTTGGTTTTAAGTAGCCATATGGGGTAAGGAAAAGGGTGTCCTTATTAAACACATAAGAGAGATTTTTTTTTTTTTTTTTTTTTCAATTTTGAAAATTCCTTTTTATTCAGGCTCTGGTATCTTCTGCAAACTGACAGAAAGCTTCCTTCAGCATGTATACATTCATATCATCCCTGCTACTCACTCTGAAATCCTTTCTTTTCTTTTTGATTATGCTTCTTATCAGCATCTGCTCTGCCAATTTTAGTAGCTGCTAAACGCTGCATTCTCTCCTTCATCAGAAGTCAGTCAGTTGCTACTGCATGCACTGTGGAACAGGCTCCCTGCTGCCCTTTCACTAATGTTTCCTCCTCTCTGAAAATGTGGATCAATTCCTTGGTGTTTACCAGCTAATTGACTGATCAGTTGTCCCCACCTTTGCCTGCAAACTCTTGCTACTCTCTTCTTACTGTGATGCTTTCAGTGGTAGTTTTCACACTGAGATGCATTCATACATTCTGAAATGATACGATGTGAACTTTGTCTTCCAGCACGCTTTCCACTTCCACTGCATCTCTCGCTGGCTGAAAACTCGCCAAGTATGTCCACTGGACAACAGGGAATGGGAGTTCCAAAAGTACGTATCCTGCACAGATTTCAAGATGAAAAGTCCAATTGTCCTGTAAATATAAATTATCAATGTCAGATTGGTGTGTCTGAGGGCATAGTTGCTGTTTAGAGAGGTTTTTTCCTCCCCCTTGCTGTATATGGACTTTTCCTTAGTCACTTGGTTCTAAGTGAGCTCTGAAGGAAGTCCAAACAGCTGTGGGGTATGTGGGAGCTGTTGAAAAGTAGTGATTTCTGTTGACATTCTCTCTAAAGAATGGAGAGCAGGAGAGAAATGGAATTAGCTAGAAGTGGAGTCTCAGGTGAATACTGTGCCACTCCATGAGCAATTTGGGTTTAGAGAATGACCTGAATTCAGCTACTTGGGTTCCAAAGTGTTTCTCCTGAGATGCCAGACATCTTATTGGGTCCCTCTTGATGATTTGTTTTATAACTCTGATAGCCTCAGAGATTAATATAGCTGATTTCTTAGCATCTGGAAATCAAGAGTCCATGTAGCCATTCCTGCAGATTTGGCCCATTTATTCATAATTTCTGTATTGTTTGTTTTGCTTAGTGTTTTTTAAAGGTCTCATGTTAAGAATAACAGTAGGAGATCCAAGAATGGTTTTTTGAGGGGTAATCATATTTTAAAAGGTAATTGTACATTGAGAATAGTTTGGAAGTTTGCCTATTACTTACTTCATTCTGCACCATCTATCCATCTTTTCTTAGCTTTTTAAAAAAATTAATTCATTCTAATCAGAGTCCAGACTGAAACAAAGCAAAACAGGTATTATAACTGTTGAGGATTGTCTTTGGGCTCTGGTACACGGTCAGTTGTGCAATCATTATTGACGTGACAACTAAAGTACCATAGTTTTGATATTAAGAAATTTTCCTGAACTCACAGTGAAAACTGAGTCCATGTTGCCTGGGTAATCACTTCATATTGCATGGGCAGCATGATGAGAAATGGGGACATGAATTAATATCTTCTCATGCGTGCTCAGTGTTACTGCCGGGGCTGTGACAAGCTTTGGCCTTGTTTCATGCTGGATATATTTGAAGTGGGATTCAGGGCAAAAGATAACTAGTACTGAGATCTCTTGCACATGATGTTGTGGATTGCTCAGGCACTCCCCTGACTGGTATCTGGGTAGACTTTTAGGGAAAGTGAAATGTGAAGAACTTCCTAAGATTTCCTTAACAGCATTTCACCTTCATCCCATTTACATCTTAATTATGCTGTGGTAGAAGGAAAACAAATCCACCCAAACCATCACTACTATGAATTGTAATTTTAAAAAAAGCTTTAACATATTATCTATTTGCAGGTATGGACACTAGAGAGATGGTCACACTCTTCTTGTTACGTCGATCTCAGTTGTTCTTGTCACTCTGGGTTTGTTTTAGTGACTTGGAAAGTCAGTAATGTATACGATTCTTCTTTCATGCTAATTTCTTCCTATTGTATACGATTGAATAAAGTCTTGCTGGAGCTTCCTGTCAAAGTTTTTTGTCTTTTGTTCAGGAGCGAGCAGTTGGTGTGTGAGGCAGGAGAATTATCTGCAGACCAGGGACTTAAGCTAAGCTTAATTCTTTAGCTGGGCAGTGCTTTTTTTTTGCTGTGCCAGGCTTTTGACTGTGAGTTCGGTCCTACTCCCACACAACTGAGAACCACACCTTTGGCTCACCGAGGTTGGTGTTAAGCTCCATTGTGTAGTGCAGTGGGTGCAGGAGTTGGCCTGGCTAAGAGTAGTTTATGCAAATAGCTGTTTGTGTGGACATGCTTTATTACAGCTGAGTTGAAATGATGATCTATACAATTAGGGGTTGTGTCATCATTAGAAACTATTCTCTCACTTCTGCTCTTGAGTTTGACTAGACCAGCTCCCCTGCAGAGGAAATTTTCACTAACTTCCCAGTTCCAGCTGTTTAGCTCTGGGGAACAGAAACGGGATGTCACTTTTTGTCAGTGTTCATAAAGCACTTTCATGTGTTGAGTGAAAGTAAACTTGGAAAATTCATGTGCTAGATTGGCTGGAAAGCTAAAAGTAAGCAGTATATAAGCAAACCAATTCTTGGTTGACTTTCTGGTGGTATTTTTCCGAGTTCAAGTCCAACTAGCCAAAAATCATTCCTTTGAAAACTGCATAATGTTCCATTTGGTGTCTCCTCTGCCAAATGGCCTGGTATCCTGCTCACTGCATCAAATTTTGCCCTCTATGTCAACAGCCTCAGCAGATGCTGGGAACTGAAAGAGTGTCCTAGAAATTCTTCCTGTTACAAAAGGCTGCCTCTTTATGTGAGTGGTGGTAGACACGGTAGATTTCTGTCCTTGGCTATTGATGCCATCTTTGGATGTAATTTTTTTTGCTAGTTAGTGAGGATGGGAAATTTGATAGCTGATGTTAAAGTGTGCTGTAATGATAGGGGATAAAGATGGCCATTGATAGAACCAAAACTTGCAGGTTTTTCAGTAATTGCTGGGGCTTTCTCTAATCTGCAGCAAGAAAATGTCAGGATTATTTTATCAGTTGGTGTCATTGCTCTGAAATGTTATGGTTCGCTGTTTTCCACCCTTAAGAAGAGAACAGGGACAAGTGGGACTCGGAGAGTTTATAGCCAGACAGTTTATTTACCATGTTTCTTGGTAGAAAGCTTATCATGAATTTGCCGGGTAGTTTTGGTGATGGAGGCAGGAATGGAATAGAGGAGGAGGGGGAAGATGATCTCAACAGTGATCAAAGTATTCATCCAGGCAACAGGGTATCCATGTTAAATGCCATTCCCTGAAATCTGAGCTCCTATTTAGCATCCTGTCCAGATGAGTGAAATATCAGATGTCCCTGGTTTTGATTGCCCATTTTGTTTGCAGTGTTTGGTTTTTCAGGACCTGGTACCCAGATGCTCACCAATTTACATCCTTGAGAACTTTGTTTTGGGTCCAGCTACATTGTTCTGATTCATCCCCCTTTTGACTGTGCATATTGCCCTGAGCATATTTTTTTTTGCTGGGGACAGACACATTTTCCTCTCTCTGGCTTCGTGTGCATTTGCTTGAGGCTGTGCCTGCAGAAAGACACGAGGGGTTGCTATTTTTTATTGCCTTTTTTTAATAATATATCCCTCCAAATGGCTGGCTATGGGCACTCTTCCCTAAACACCCTTTGAAACTCTGCTCTGCTGCAGTGCATAAAACTGTTAAATTTGATTTCGGATTGCTTTTGTAGTGTCTGTCCCAAACCTGGTTTTCCCAAATGGAAAAATACAGAGTGCAAAGCACCAATTGCTTATAGGCCCAGGAAAGAAAATCCTTTTTCAGCTGCTGCCCGTGGCAGTGGCCCTGCTGCCACTTCCTCTGCTGCAAAGGTGATGGCCCATGGCTGCTGCAGCACAGGGCTGCCGGCAGCCCTGTTTTCTGTAGTGCATTTAGGGTTGTGTTTGGGGAGACAAGGAAAAGCTTCAGCGAGTGAGCTTAGAGAGAACGTGTGTGGCACAGGCAGCACCAAGTGATGGTACAAGTGATCTCTTTTATCCAAGGGCACAAAGTGCCCCATTTCCCCAGGGAATGCTTGCTTGCTCGGGCTGGTATCGCTCTGTCTTAACTTTTACTGTTCAGCTCTCCACCTCTGCTAGATGTGGGAGAAAGCCCATTTATTTCTGCTGCCTTTTTTCCTGAAGCAACAATCATTTTTGCTTCCTTTTTTTGCAAAATACAGAGAGCTTCTTGGGAAGGAAGGAGGAATAGGGCACATTTCTAAGTATCCTGTGGGGAAGATAGGTGCACAGGGGAGAAAAGACCATGTCAGTGCCGTTTGCTCATCCCATAAATGGAGAATGCATTTGAACTGCGGATTTGAAAATAAAATGAGGAGAGAATGACAGTTAAAACTGCAGAGAGCAGTGTATCCTGCAGCTGCCCACCTTCGAGAAAAACAAATCACTGGTAGACCTGCTGTGGAGCAGAAGGTAATTTTGACATTTCTGATTCTTTCTACAAGTCTGTCAGCCGAAACAGGCTGCATCACTGAGCAGGCCATGGCAGAGAGCAGCCAAAATGACCAGACAGTGACTTCCTTCTCTGCCTTTTGCAAAGGACACAATGAGCTCCAGGTGCTGCATGGCTTCAGCTGTGCCTCATGCACCAAATCCCTCAGTGGTATTGCATTAAAATGCCAGAATCGGGACAATGTGACACCAAGATGACGTGGCACATTGGGCTGCATGGACTTAGGAGGGAATGGATGGGATTTTCCTGTCAAGATCACTACAGACCATACATTAAAAAACATGCCAGGCTGGCAGGAGTCTGCTGTTTGAAAAATGGCTGATGTCTAAGAAAAATGGCTGAAGCTTCTACCAGTGTGCCAAGCTTGTAGCAATACACTGTGGAATGAACTTCATGATCGTGTCCTCCTGCCTCAGATAGCGTGGGAGTATCTGTGGAGAAGCAGCTGTTTGGGCTGGGATGAGGAAGCTTTGCAATTGCTTTGGGTAGCCCTGTACAAATACCCCTTGCAGGGGAGCCCCAGGAGCTGCTCCCACTTCTGTGTGGTCAGGTGCGATGGTGAAACCCCAACCACACATGAGAAAATACACCTTTTGAGTGTGGAGTTGTCTGTGAGCAGGCAAGAAAGGGGCCCACAGCTGTCAGCCCTCTCCCACTATCTCCTAATAAAGAAGCTAATGGCATCCCCAGCTAGTCTGGGACCAACAGAGCTGATGTGAAGATGAGCAGTCCTAGTGGTGTGTGAGCTGCAGCAAAGCCTGTGCAGGCAGAGAGTTAAGCTTCCAGGAGGGGAGCAGCCATTTGGGAAGATCTGCACTGTTTCTGGAAAACTGCTTCCTCCAAAGGCATCAGGGCAGAGAATGGCAGTAACACCACTTCCCTGACTGACTCTGCCTTGAGCTAAAAAGGAGCAGCCAAGAATGAAGAGGAAGATAACTCAGAAATGGGCAGAGACCAAGACTAAGTCTCTGTACTTGCTCCCATTGTCAGGCAGGCAAGGAGGTGTTCTGAAGAATGGGGCCTACCCTAAGTGAAAAACACAAGCTCTTCTCTTTGTCAGTGTGGGAGTGATCCCATGTTGTACTTGGGCAGCAGGAATGTGGTGCTGTTATGGGACAGCAGAAAGGCACCTGCAAGGCGCAGAGCTGATGCCTGTGAAGTGTTGTACTGCTAGCCCTTTCCTGGACCACCATGAACTCCCCTGCTTCTGCCCTATGGCAGCTGCTTTGCCATCCGACAAAGGGATGAACCTCTCAGAAGTGAAAGAGGAGGCTTTGGGTGGGCTCAGTGGGCACTGGCACCCCAGGTTGCTCACCTCAGCCTAGGTGACAGCTGTCACTGCCTGGAGACCCCCAGGCCACAGCAGGAGAAAAAGAGGAGGAGAAGGTGACACTGCTGAAGGTATTTTCCTAATGCAGGTTCCTCTAGAGGCGAAGAGGAGAATGGTTGTAGAGAAGGATCCTTTGTCTCCCTGCTTTGCTTACCGTGTTCTCCCACAAGACCCGTGGGAAGAGTGAGCTCTTCTTTCCTGCTTTTGCTTTTCACAAGCTCCCTCTGCCAATATAGCTGCTGGTTTAATCTTCTGTGAGGAAACACACCATTCCCCCACCACAGGCTCCATACATTGCTTAGTTTTCCTCCCCAGTGCAGCAGGCTTTGCAGTAAGCCTGTTATTGCTCACCACAGGGCACCTTGGCACAAGGATGGCTTCCACATGCCCCTCACCCCAGCACCGCCCTCTCCCCATTTCCTGCTGCTCACTCTCGTCCTTTCTCTGCTCTCTTCTTTCATCTCCCCTCTCTCTGATATGGTTCCCATGGAGATCCAAGGTACCAGTGGTGCCCTTCCTCCGCAGCCTGAGGGAGGGGTTTAGGGGGATGATTTTGGGCTCACCTGGGCTGATGTTGCATTCAAGCCCAGAAGTCAAGCTACAGGGTGCTGGAAGTTATGTTTTGTCTCTCTGCTACTTGACTCCTTCACAACAACAGGACATTGGCCTGTTCTTCCCCTTTTTTAGCAGCTTTCCCGCCTCTCTCTGTTGGACACTGAAGGGGTAGCTCGCCATGTCTTTGCATCCTGCCATACCCAGCAATGGTCCTGACTGTAAAAGAAAAAAAAACAGGCATTTGAGGTTTGGTTTGAAAATCCATTGGAAATTAGCACCAACTAATTTTGGAGAGGCCAAATCTGAGTGTGGGGATGCATCACTGCCTGTTGCCTTGATGAATTTACCCACTCCACTGCAGCAGCCTGGAGTTTGCCTGTTTGCTGCCTTTTCTTTACATATGACTGTGAATATGGCTCAGTCACCTGACTTCTTGATCCTTGCATGAAAGATGAGTCCTGACCTCACTGTTCTAACACATAAACCAGGAACACAGCAGAGCAGTTTCCTCTGGAAAGGAACCAGAGGTACCAACATGGTAGGTATCAAAACTCAAAGTGGGAGTGTAAAGTGCCAGCGTTCTGATGGTGCCCTTGAGAACATGTCCTTTTCTTCTGGTTGTGCTGTTCTTATTCTCATGTTCTCTTCATCTTCCTGTGCTGGATCTCGAATGGATGCTTATGAGTTGGGAAAGGGATTTAAGAGGGTTTTCTTCTCTCGATATGCAGCCTGCTTAACCCTTTTCATCCCACTTCCTTTCCCATGTCCTAGAAGACACCATTTTCAATGCAAATAAAAAATGGCATTCATCTCCTGTCCACTCACAGAGAGAAGTGGTGTGCTGTTGGAGCAGTCTCTTCATCGCAGTTGTATTGGATGCATTGAAATGATTCATTTTGATATTTTAGACAGGAAACATTATGATTTTTTAATGAAAAACATGGGCTTGGATGTTTTGTGCACTCCTCCCCCTCCCACCCTTCACCAAATGTCAGTATTGTGGATTTTTGAAGGGCGCGTGTTTGCCAAAATTCATCCCAGAGCTACAGCCTTTTCTGTAAAACATGAGTTGAGTTTTGCATGGTTTCAGTGTGCAAGTCATTATGCTTGTCACAAAACTGTTTTACTCATGTTCAGTTTTGGGAATGAGAGATGGCTCCAGGTGCCAAGGCTGTCGCATCCTGCTGCTCCACGCAAAGTGAGTGGCCATCCATCTCCCTGCTTAGCTAAGTGGAGACCAAACATTTAAGTACTCATAAATCACTCATCTGTGTAATGTTCAGAGATGAAAGTCTACAAAGAAAGACAACAGCTCTCTAAGGGTTGTCCTGAGCCTCTGGTTTCTAAAGAAACCTTCCAAGAGTCCCTAAGGGGATTTGTGTGAGAAGCAACACAAACTTGTCCTCACAGTGGATATTTTGGGTGTCTCTTGGTGCCACTGTGTGCCTTTCCAGTGGAGCTCTAAGATGGCAAAGAAGTGTTGCTCCCAGGTAGGAGGCAAAATGAGATACCCCTTCCTTTTTGAGCCATTTTGGGACAGATTTCATTTTATCCATGTGGAATCTTCTTGAGATGTTTCAGGTAAACATGAATCCCAATGAGTCCCCCCATCTAGGGGGGAAAAATTCAGAAAGCTGAAAGGTCCATGCTGGATTTGCTTCAGGGGATTTTTACCTATTTTCCATACTTTGTTCCCGTGCCCCCGATGTCACCTGTAAGCCTCAACTTTGTTTCAGACAGTAGTCAGCTGATGATAAACCCAAACCACAGTCTCTTTTTGGTCCAGGCACTACCCACCTTTAAAATCTGAGACCGGCACCCAGAGATGCTCCTTCTGTTCCCATATTACATACGACACCTCTCTCAAAAATTGTTTTTACTGTTTCTGCAACCACTGTGCTCATGCAATAGTTCTGTCCTGGGTTGTGACCACCTCCACCACCTCACTGACATGGCTCATCCTGGTTACAGCTGGAGACCTCCAAGGGGCAGGATAGCATCCATGGGAGAGGGACACAACAAATCCTCAAAATCACAAGCAGCTGCAGCATTTGTGCTGCAAATCACAGTTAGAACCCTGGCTGTTACTTGTTTTGTGGCAGTTTCTTCACCTATGCTGTAGGTTACATTGGCAGAATGGAGCTACAGGTGATGACAGTGGCCCTGGATTTGAGGCCACTGTTGATCAACCAACTACTGAAGCACTAAAAGCAGCTCCTGGAAGATGAGGCAGCCTCATTTACTTTATCCTTTCCCACTTCTCTTCTGGGATCAGAATACTAGTTTGGGCTCTTTCCCTTGAGCACGTTGTCAAGGTCTTTGAGCTGTCTATAACTGGAGTACATTCATTAGTGTTTAATAATCCCTGGTCATCTCTGAGCAGCAGCCCATGCAGATGTCGTGCTTCTGACAGGAGGCACCAGTGGACGGTCGTATCTTTTGTGGCAGCACATGCTCATCAGAGCTATGCACAGAGCAGATGTGCCTGAGGTGAGGACGATGAGCTCAACCCAGCTCCTTTCTGCTGCCCATAAATCACATTAGAGTATATCAAAGCATTGAACTGTCAGCGCTACCTAGATGTAAATACCGTAATTATCCTAAGTAAAATTAACAGTTTATCAGACTTCCTGTGTTGAATCTTTTTATTACAGGTTTTTTTTTTCATCACAGATTTGATTTGCCATAGAGCTTATGTGACTCTGGATTATAAATCTCTGGCTTTCAAACACTACCTGACATCATGAGCTGTTACAGCAGCAAATAGGCAGCCGCTCAGAGGCTCATTTTGCTGAGGAGAGGGCTCCTTTCCTGACTGCCCCGAAATTTTCTGACCTCTCTCAAAAAAAGTTTTCCCATGCAATGAATGTAGTTGGATCCATACCAAGGTCCTATGGGATCCAGGTGTGGATTCCACCCTACACAAACAAAGCAATGAGTCTGTGCCAAGGAGCACATGGGGTGGTGAGCGTGGGGAGAGGAAAGGGCTCGAGCCTTCCTCATGCGCAGCAAAGCAGAAGGGAGCAGCGTCACGCAGTGAGCACGAGGATGGTCTCTTCAGCCCACCATCCCCACCAGTGACTGCCATCACAGACTGCCTCCACGTTAGGGGAACCTGCTGACAGTGACTGCCAAGGTAGGAGCTTCAGAGGGGCGCCTGCACAAAGCTGTGCTAGCATCACAAGTTATTTATAACGCAGTCAAAGCTTTCTAATGATTGTATCAAGCTGCACAGTTCAAGTCATATGAAATAACCTTTTTTCACCCCATCAGAACGGCCACTGAGCAAAATTACTCCAGTAACAGGGAAGCACTTGCCAAAGCCTGGTGCTGTGTTTTCCACTGCCCACCCCCCTGCAGCAGAAGCCAGAGGACAGTCAGCACAGGCATTTCACCGTGAGTTACAAGTGGCAAAGAAAAAGGGGGCTGTATTTCGAACACATTAAAAAATGAGCCTTTTTTCACACACACCTTTGCACAGCATTAGGAGACAAGGAACATTATTGCTTTTGTCCAAGTGGATCCTGGCTGTGAGAGGTTAATCTTGGTGTTTTTCCTGCCTGTTCAGTGCCTTTCCACCAGATCCACACCTCCTGAAGATGATTCAGAACATGAAACATGACAAAACAAAACTCATTTTAATAGCTTGTCTTGGCCAAGGCCAACTAGGAATATAGCTGTGTTATTATCATGAGCTGGAATGCAGAGCTGTTTACTTCATTCACAGGAACAACAAAATAGCAGCCCGTGGTGTTGGCAAGGGTAGAGCCATAACTAAAATATGGCATACAAAATAGAAAAAGACCTGGAATAAACTCCTTATTATGGATCTAAAATATTTTTTTCTTGGAAAAAATAGGCTCAGAAAGCTCCAACAGCTTCTGAGAGTCTCCTTGAAAAGCGGAGTTTTATCCAACATCTGACTGCAAACCTCTGACACCCTGAGGATGAAACACTGACAGTCCTGCCTCTAGATGAAAGCCAGGGTCTAAACACTGGCACTACACTGACGAGTGAAAGCTTAAAGGCTGGAGTCTGAAGAAGGAAGAGCATTTAACCAAAGTGATTTTACATTTTGGACTGAATTCTGTTCTGGGACCAGGGCAAGCATTGAATATGTATTTCCATTCCCAGCCATTGAAAAAGGAGAGCTGCAGGTAGAGTAAAGCAAGAGTAGGCTGAATTCCTTATCATAAAACTAACATAATCAGGTTGGGTTTTGGTTTGTTTTGCTTTACTTTTTTTTTTTTAGTTAAAAGTCTCTCTGTATGATTTTGACAAGTATTTTCACTGATTATGGATAACTTCTTTCCAGGAACAGGTTTCATTCCCCAGCTGGACCTGAGCAGCTTCCCTGAACCATGTGGATATAGAGGGGTTTCCTTCTCTGGAGACAGCACTTCATCTGAAGTACAAAACGGGAGGATATAACATAGAAATAACTATAGTAAAATCTGCTTAACTTTGAAAGAGGAACAGACTGTTTATCTGGTTGTAACAACACAATGTCCTTCAGTTGTGTTCCAAATTTTCAGTCTATCTCGGACTGTCTTTTTCATCTTAAGTAGATCAAGCTGTCCCTAAACACCCCATGAACATACCTGAAAGCAGCATGTGCTTGTACCTCGAACATGTCTTTTTCTTCCTCAGTTCACCGGAGAAATCTTTTAAAACAGCCCTTCAAAGTGCCTTCCAAGAGAAGGAATGGCTCCCTCTGTGGGATTTCAATTTTCTCTCACTGTTCTGGGCACTTGGTCCATCCACCCTGCTGGTCCACCTCCCTGTTTCCTCAGCCGTTCCTCCACCTGCTTCCCATACACTTGCAGGCACTGCTGGAGGAGACCCTGTGCCACCAGCTCTGCTGAGCCAAGAGGTGGCTATGGGAGGCGGCACCAAAGATCTCCAACAGCTCATCCAGGAAAATGGTTAGGGTTTGGGGTGATAGGTCCTCTTACCCCCATTCCAAACTGCTGTGAGCCAGAGATGTGGCTACACGTGCTTCCTCCAGTCCATGTATGTTCATGCCAACTTTAGAAGGAGACATAAAAGCTGTCAGAGATGCTCTGGCTTCCTTCTTTCCTTGAATTTCCACCACCGTTTTTCCCCTCACTCGTGCTTTGGAATCAGCTGCAGCATAAGCCATACAGAGGCTTGAAGAAGACAAGGTAATGTACATCTCCTGGAAAGTATCAGTTTCAAGGTATTTAGTCCATGGGCACATTTGCATGCAGAATGGTGTTCAGATGGACAGCAGGAAGAGAAACACAGACAAGTCCCAGCTCTGCCTTTGTGAAAAGGCTGTGTGCAGCAAGAGGAGCTGAAAAGCTCTGCCACACCCGCGCTCTCTCAGTCTGACTCTGCAGCTTTTCCAGGACATCAGGCTCATCCTCCACCTCAGCTTTCTTGTTGGCAGGCCTGGGAAAGCAACACAAACATCTGTAACGCAGGTTTAGAAGTGATTACTCAGAGTCTACAGTGCTTTGGATCAGAAAAGCGCAGGGCAAGCACTTTTATTTATCTAGGTGGTAGACGTATATGGTAATTACTCAGTGCTTGTGTGTTTGGGTGGCTTTCTGAGTTGGGTTTAAAAAAACCAGACTGCCACGAATCAGTCACCAGTAAAGATGTCTCAAGAAGAGGAGCTGAGGTAGGGAAGTTTCTGTAGTGAGTCACGGCAAGATCACAAGTAATTTGTCAGTGACTTCCCATCCTCATCCTTGGCTGTTCAAGCCATTTCCCATCTCACTGGGTGGCCTCCAGACAGTCATGTGCTGCTGGTGCCAGCATCTGACATCCCTGCACATGGCTGTGGTCCTCACCTGTCTTCTGTGAGCAGCAGTGCACAGGTCCTCCTGCATGCCTCTGTGTGCACATAGTTTTTCCTCCCCAGAATGTACTCTTTGGGGTACCTTTCAAGGATTATCCAGAATGTAAGAGAGATATATGTTGGGGCTGAAACGTAAGCTCTTCCTTCAGCAAGCCATACTGTTTCGATACAAGAAAAACCAAAAATCAATTTGCTCCCCCTCCTTCTACACACACACTGTTAGAAACATAGACTAAATTAATTGCAGGAACATCAGGCACCAGAGGGGTAGAGAAAAGAAACCCAAAGCCTTGTAGTACAACTCTAACAGCATTTCATGTTCTCTGGGGTTTTCACTTGCAGTGACTCTGAATCAAGGTTTCAGTCACACAGAATTTAATGCCAATTTTTATTCTGCTCATTCCATGCTGGGGATATGCACTTGACCTCTGCAAAAATACACTTTAAGCCCTCAATGCATCAGTGCTTTTTGAGTCTTGGGTATGAGCAGGCCTCCAAAATGATTTTTCTCTTTGGTCTACTATGAAACAACAAGCTTTTTTTCTTTTCTTCTCTCTGGGTCTGGATTAACAGATAGACACTATCCATCTGTGCCAAAGTCCCAGCTCCTGGGTGAGGTGATGAAATTGAAATCGCAGCTTCAGGAGCTGAGATTACTTCTTTTAATAAATTAAATTTTCAGTCTTTCATCATACTGAGAGGAAATTTGAAAACATCACCTAGAAGGTGTTGGCTGAAGTCTGTGGAGACCCTGGAGCTGTAGCTCAAACAAGAGATGCACTGCACCGTGCCTCTCAACCAGGACTTAATGAGAAGGGTTATTTCTACAAGGGCTTCTCCCTGGTTTATGGCTGGGATGGCCTTTCACTGGCCTATAAATCTGGCTGCTGGGGTGGAAGATTTGGCAGGGGTCTCTTACTGCCAGAGGTGTGGGAGTCTCACAACCTGAGGATATCCTACCAAAGGTAGGGGACATTTGACATCATACTGAGGATGGGAGACTCCCCACCTCTGAATTGCCAGCAGGGAGTATTTTGGATCACCTTTAGAGGTGATTTGAAGGCTACAGAAGGTTGCAAAATGCATCTGGCTGCTGGCACAGAGCAGCAAGCCCCACAGATGTGCCATATTGTGCCTGGGGGATCCTGCTGCGGCCTCTTCTGTGGGGCTGGTTATAAGATAGAAGGACCTGACCATTTTCGAGAGCACCTGCTTTGTGCCTCCCATCAGAAGTGCTACAATCACTGCAATCTCTACCTGTTTGTTTCTGGGGGTGAATTTTTCCAGTTCAGTGACTGACGTGGTGGTGCAGGGAGCAAAATGCTCTGATAAAGCTCTCCAGGTGCCTGTGAGCAAAATGCCTGCCTTGGAAAGTGGATCCACCGATATTTTATGCAACCAAACATCTTAAAACATATGATGCTGAATGTTCTCAGTAGACTTTCTCTACAGGATTATCTTCCTCTCAGAGAATGTTGGAGCCAGGATGTGTCAGTCCCCTGGCCCATGCAGCTTTGCTGAAGGGACACTTATTTTCTCAGCTCTGACTGAGGAGCCTTGTCAGATGAAACTGCATCAAGCAGTTAGCAAAATTCTGATCATTGCCATAAGTGTGTGCACCTTCTTGCAGAGAAAGATTTCCCAGCCATCCCTCAGGCACCTTCAACCCCCATACCATGCCAGTGGATTGTTCTGGCTTTTCTGTAAGAAAGGAACTCACTTTGGATCCTGCTGATTTAAAGTATTCACTTCCTCTTACTACCTTCTTTTCTTGTTTGCTTGTTTGGGGTTTTTCCCTTAAGAAAGCAAAAGTAATTTGCCTGTTCTTGCAAGATCTGTTTTCCCTGCTCCCTCCCCCAGGACTGACGCATGGCTGCTGGGACCAGGAGGTGACTAAGGGCTTTGCTGCAGCCACACACCGAGCAGAGAGCCCTTTGCAAAGTTGCGTGTTATATAGCGGGAAATGCTAAATATGACGAAACAGTTTCAGGGCTCGGCACTTCAGCAGCCGATTACTCCCAGTCCAGGATGAATCACCCTGGAGCTGCTGCAACCTCACACAAGTGGTACCACCAGAGCCCTCCCACCACCTTCCCCTCGGCCTTTGCCATCTCCTCGCAATGTTTTATCCAGCAGCAAGAGCAGCAGCAGCAGCACAGGTAGCCAGAAGCACTCTGCTCTCCCTTCAGCTCCAGCACGATGGCTGGAGCCTGTCTGGAGTGGTGGGACATCGCCATGGACTTACTAGACAGCACCAGCAAAACAGGAGAAGGAACCTCTAGCTTGGAAGTTTTAGAGTCTCTCAGCCAGCTCTGAGTTGCCCTGAATCTGTGCAATTTCCTGAGAGCAGAGTCTGCTGATGTTTGATACTTCATTCTCTGGAGAGGCAGAGGGATTCAGCAACCCTAACAGCAATAAACTCCCAGCTGAAGTAAAAGGGGCTGTAGGGTCAGCCTCACTCAGAGAAGCACAAAAACCATGATCACAGGGTAGGGGCGAGCTTGAGAAGGAGCTGAAAATCCCGTGAGTTCTGCAATCTCTTCATATGCTGCCCACATTGCTGGCTGCCGTCTGGTCCTGGGGTTTAAGATGTCCATGGGATGTTTCTGAGGAACTCAGAATCCCAGTTCATCTCTGCTTTGTCCTGATTGCATAAATGACCCTAAAACAATACACCTCTTGGGGTAGTAAGGGGCTGAACACGCTCTTCGCTGGGTCTCCCACTGGCAATATTCTGAAGATGACTTCCTGCTCAGCATAGGTGCTGACAAACAGCATGGATAGGAGATGTGTCCTCCTCCATTCTGCTCAGTCCCTTCTGGATCCCCAGGGCTCTTCCTCATCCCATTGTGCCATGAAAACTGGGATTAGTATCAGCTGCAGAGCCTGTCCCACGCAGAACCATCCACTCCCAGATAGCCTGCTCACACCACTCTGGGACCTACTTGTAGCTCCAGAAAACAGCCATTTGAGGGGCTGCTGCAGGGTAAGCTTGTGACTCAGTCCAATTAAATGGTGGTTTGCGATTGAGCTGGAAACAGTTCGAAACCGAGTCCTTCAGCGAAGTTGGTTGGTTTTATAGTTGGAGACAGGTGATTTAGAAGAAGAAAGAAAAGCCCTGATTGTTTTGTCCTGAATTAAATTGCTGTTCTTTCAATTCCCTAAGATGAAAATACAGTAAAATAGGGTTTTTTCAGCCTCCTTTTCTTTGTAGCAAATTATAAGATTGACACTGAGCTAATGTACCAAGCTCTACCAATAGATACTGAGTAGGGAGATAATTCCAGTATGGGACCCTGGACTGCAAGGAGTTCAACACTTCTCATACTTACAGTGCTTCAGATAGCCCAAATCTTTGGAAGCTCAAAAAATGCTGCATCCACTCAAAACTTTTGCTATAAGTATATACGTATATATAGATATGGAAATGATGCTCCAAGCTCAAGTAAAAGGGAGCAGGGGCTGGCTTTGGAGTGAGGTGACACCTAAGCCTGTATGCAGACATTTTCCATGTGTATTTCTGCATATTAACTTATGCTTTTTCTTTGTTGTTTGCCCCTAAACAGCCTTCAGGCCCTTTGCTTGGGAGCAGGACAACACTGAGGAGGCCAGCCATGCAGCAACAGCCTGAGAAGGATTTTGTTCCCAGTTTTTTCTTTTCTTTCCTGGACTCTGAATGAAGCATACCTTTTGTGAACAGCAGTTGTTTACATTCTTCCTAACAAAAGCTGGGATTTCTTCTGATGCTAATAACCTTGTCACTAATGCATACAGCCAGCCTGAGCTCTTGGAATGGCTTATTAATAATGCCTGGGCCAAAATGAGCGTGCTGGTCACTTGCAGGCGCAGCGTCCTGAAAATCAACACACTGCAACCAGAACAGGGAGGCAACTTTTCATCACCACCTTGATCAGACAGGGCAAATTCCACGCATTGCTCCCTGCAAACCTTGGGCCAAACACGGGACTGTGCTTGCAGGTTTTCAGAGCACCCACCATCCCCCTTTGACTTGCTGATGCACATTGGGGTGCAAGCACTGATGTACAGGAGGTGATCAGCCAAAGCACCTCAGACCATTCACAGTTATCCTGGGCATTCAGACAGGTTTTACCCATTTGGAACACTTAAGAAAATGTTTTCTCTCTGTCTGAGCATTTCTGCACCATCTCAGAATTTAAGTTTTCTCTCTGAAGAGCTCAAATGTGTGGCATCTTTCCATGTTCCCATTTGCAGGTGGGGGTTATCCTGAGGAGGACCATACTGGTCTGCTGGTGTCTGTTGGTGTAAATAGGGAAAAGTCTTCCTTCAAGGAGCCAGTCTTGGCAGCCACCAGCTCTCCATTGACTATCACCCTAGAGTATCACAATTTGCACTTGAAGCATAATGTGGGCTTGGAGCAGGCTGCAATGCCAGCAAGCTCGGCAGTGTGGAGGGAAGCTTCCTGCAAAGGTTTGGCTGTGACCAAAAATGGTGAACAACACAGACTCCTTTTTTGTCCCCAGTGCATCCTTGGGGTGCAAGGGGTGCATCCAAAAGCTACTTGGAAGCATGAGCTGCTGCAACTCATCAAGGGATGCATCCTTGGGATGCAAGGGTGCATCCAAAAGCTACTTGGGAGTTTTATCAAAACCTGCTGTTGAGGTACCCTATGGCATTTAAGCACATTTGTGTAGGAATGCTGCTATGTTTTAGAATACCAAATCCAAGAGCATCCTGTCATGCTTTATAAGTAAAAATATTACGATACCTAAAAAGAAAGTAGTTTATTTTGACCATCCAGAATGAATGAAGATTAGTAACCAAACTACATAGTTTGGTAAACTAAAACCATAGTCCTTGTTTTCTGTATTTGAAAGCATCCAGTTTTTTTCTCCAATAATCTCTTGGTTTTATGTCTATACATTTTTTTTATTAGTCACCTGGTAGCTCTTTTTAAACTACATGTTGAGAATAAGATTTTCTCACTGATAATCTCAAACCTTGTGAGCAAACCATGAGCTCCCAGCCAAAGAGCTCTTCTCAAGTCAGCACAAGATGCAAAATTTTGAAATGCAACAAAGGTAAAGAGAGGTATTTAAATTCATTTGAAAGAAAATAACTCCCTAAAATATTACTATCAAATGCAGAAGTACTAACATTTGTCAAAGCTGAACAGATCTTCACCTAGGACTGCTGTGGCAGAGGAGTCGGAGCAGGTGGAAGAATATGCAGAAGGCAAGGAATAAAACCTCTCTCTGACAGAGGCAGAAGCCCTGGAGAGGGATGGGCCAAGAAGGATACAAATGCAAGTTGTGATCCTTCATTAAAATAATCATCAAATCAGAAGTGCTATGACCTGGCAGGTAAAAGCTTTACCTTGCAAGCTGGGAGGAGCGACCACCAGGGTTTGAAATGTCCCTTGGTGATGAATAAGCAGGTGAGCAAAGGTGTGTGTATTTACCATGTGCACGCTCTGAGGCTTCACCATCATTGCTCCTCCTTTTCGTTCATCCCCCGGTTGAGTTGTGAGCACTAAGAAGATCTCCATTGGTCTGCTCCAGGGCACAATTGCCTTTAGGCCCTAAGGGTTCTGGTCCATCCTGCCTGGCTCCTGCTGCTCCCCCAAGAATCGGGGCAGGGGAGCATGCGGACACCTCTCAGTGCCACAGCCACCCTGGGGAGCAATTTGGTGAGTTTTGTGTTCAAAACAGGGGGTGAAGTAAAAAGATTTCTTTTTCTCTCCGATGCATTCAGAGCAGTGTGACAATAACACAAAATGAATATAAAATTGAGAAAAAGTCTTTTTTAATCATTAAAAAGATAAAAGAGTGCAACAGTGGACCAAAAAGGTTTCTAGGAGTTTATCCTCACAGTGTATCACTTTGAATTCAAAACCACCCACTAGTGATTTGAATGAAAATCACCGAAAATATAAAGCTCCAGAAGCTTTTCCTATTGAAAGAGGTGGACAACAAACAGATCATAAAGCTGCACACGGTCGCCATAGCGACAGGGCTTCCAAAAGGACGCAGGGGAGCCTCAGCCTTCGGGAGCATCACCAACACCCACTACACCAGGAGAAGCAGGAGCATCCCAAAAGGGACTTTGGGAGTTGTCCTTCGCAGAGAGGATGTCCCTTCAGGGAGACAGGTGGGAGGCTGTGTGGACAGAGCCCTTCCTGCTGGCCCCCTTGCCAAAAGAATCACTGAGCAGATGTGGAGATTTTGGGATCTTGGGAAGAGACCTTCAGAAACATGGCCTTAGGACAGCTATTGGGTTGTCTGGGCTTACCTCAAGCAACAGGGATGAGAAGTGATCTCAGTGTCTTTGGCAGCCCAAATTTCTATTTGAGACTGAGACCTGAAGAACTCTAAATAAATAAATAAAAACCCAACAGAGGCCAGAAATCAACCAGTTTGGCTCAAAAAAATCTTCCCTGTCATGCACAGATCAAAAAAAGAACACTGAACACTCCTGACTACAGCATGGGGCGCAGTTCACAGAGGACTTCATCTCAAACGGTAAAAACAAGATGAGTAAGGAACAGGATTGCTCTGCTACCCAATAAATAGCAAAAGCTATTGATAAATACTTTCAATAAAGTCAAAGTCCTTAATACTTTTTTTATTATCCATCTACAGTGAATATATTGCTGCTGAACAGTCAGCCAAGGAAGGGAATGAGATGCAAGCCTGAAAGAAAGCAGTGGTTAGAGAGCACTAGATGAGGTAAATGTTTTCAATTTCATTGTGCAGGAGCAATTTCACCCAGCTCTAACTGACAGTAGTGGTTAATGTGGGGAATTTGTGATGGATATGCCAGGACCCCCCAAATTTAAAAAAGGCCACATGAGTTCCTATGAACAGAAAAGGGATGACAAGAGAAGCCAGGGGACTCACAGACCAGTCAGCCTAGCTGTAACTCTTAAGAACAAATAATTAATTGATTTGTAAACATCCAGGAGACAATGAGATGAAAAGCAGCCAACTTGGATTGGTCAATTCCAAACTATACCACACCAACCAGCTTTCCTCCCAAAACAGACTAACAGCAGAAGCTCCAGAGGTGCAGCAACTTGGCTCCAGACAGGCTGTGGCCCAGTCTCATGCAATGTTCTGCTAAACCAGGCAGAGAAATGCACCTGATAAAATTAGTAGAGGGCTCGTGGCAAAGCCCTGTGCTATTCTGGTCCTTAAATGTGATTTATTTTACGAATGAAAGGCTGTACCAAGTGAGGTTGAGCCAGGATCTGTCCTGGTACAGGCCTGTACATGGCCTTCATTTAAATTATTTGCCTGAAAGAAGAAAGATTAGGTTGGTTAAACCCACAGATGACCCAAAGCTGCATCATGTTGCAAGTAACACAGATAACTCTCCCTAAAAATAATACAAAAGAGGCTTTATAAAATAAAATAAGATATTCAAATTTCAGCTATGCTTACTAATAGTATCTTGGAAAGACTGAATATACATATAGATGAGATCAGTCAAAATCCTTAGCTACATATCATCCTAAATCAGGAAATTACTTTCTACCAGAGCACTGTGCAGAGCTCACCCCCTCCCTGATTTGTGCTGTGTCTGCAAAAGGAGAACCAGAGCATTTTTTATTTTACGTTTTAATTTTTTATTTTTAAGGCCCACATATTGCTTCAGGCATCCTATAATTCACATCAGTGTCAAAGGCCTTCCACCACATTACCAACAAGCCTGGGGCCTCCATGAACGGAGAATTCAAATACATTTTGACCCTTGCTGGGACTGGACATTGTGGGATGAGAATAGACCCAAAGTAGAGTCAATACTGAGAAAACTTTAGTGGTCAAATAGTGATTAATGTAACAGTGTTTTGTAGGTTTAGATTAGAAGCCATGAGAGTAAGGGAAAAATTTTCCCTAAGTTAGCATCCCAATTCTTTTCCATTAAGAACTTCACAATATTTTAACTGTAGGAGGAACTAGCACAAGGCAACTGTGCTGAGCAGAAAGTGTGCTGAGCAGGATACCAGGTATTTTTCTGAAAGCTGGGAGATTTCTACCGGCAGCATGTTATACTCCCTTTACCTCTGCTGCAAGACAAACTTCCGCCTTACTGGCAAGGCTTCCTCCTACACGTCTGTATTTTATATTTCAGATAAAAGTATGATCAAAACTGATCAGGCAAAATTAAAGGTCACTTGGTGGGACTTCCCAACACAGCTTGTGAGGAACCTGGATGACAGATACCATACAAACTACCTGACAGCCCTGCAGTGTGAACCCAAGGCTGATTGAAGTAGAAGTTATACCTGTACAAATGACGATGATGATAAGGGAAACATGGTTCTTTTGTATCATCCACTACCCAAAATAAAAACACCAATATCATCTCTCTGCCTTGTTCTGGATAACGCATGCAGAGGAAGATGAGCTAGACTGGAGTGAAGGCTCTCGCTGGGCTGGGCAGGCTGCAACCTGCTCTGGGGCCACGTCAGACTCCAGGCTGTGTGCCCAGAGGAAGCCTCCAGTGCTGTGCTTGGTGTAATGAAGAAATATGGATGTGAATTAAACCCTCCAAGGAATGATGAAATTACATTGTTTGTTTTTACCTTTGTTTTAATGAATTGATTCCATCTCTTCTTGGTTTTCTGTTGGTATGAATGGGTGACAAGGCGTGCTTGTGTGAAAAATACCCTTGGAGGACTACTAATTTTAACTAGTAAATTAGTTAAGGTGGCAGTCTTTGGAGCTGAAAACAAGATAATTCAGAAGTAGCGAGGCTTACCTAACCACCCCTTCTGCTTTGGCAGTGGAGAAAAACTGGGCCACTTGTGAAACAGGGCATACACAGACAATAAATGTTAATACATTTAAAAGTAAAATTAAGGTTTAAGAAAGAGATGTTAAAGGAAAGTTACCGTGGTGATGTCTGTCACATTACATCCCCAAACACAGTGTAAACAAGATTACCATATGAGCTGGGTCATACAGCTTGGCAAAAAATCCAAAGAAGACTGGACATCCCCCTTCAAAGCAGGAGAGATATCTCTTTCAATATCCTTACATCTTTCCAAGGCCTATGTTCTTCACCCAGGCAGTCACTGCATCTGCTGGAAAGCTCACTGAGGTTTTAGCCTGAAAAGACTCTGCCTCCTCCTCGAAATCTTCCTAGACAAGATTAAAATCTAAGTAATTCCTTCTGTGGCAACCTCACAAGTGACTTTGATAGATATACAACCTGTTGATCAACCATTCGAATCTACTGATCTATTGATTTTATCTTAATCATGATCTCAGTGTGATCAGTTAATTGATCTCCCTTAAATTAGTTTAGTAGAAATAATGAAATAATCTAGTGGTATCCTTGCTCAGGTGTTCCTTCATGTGTTCATCCTTTTTAATCACCTCTGCAGGGAATATACAAGGTAGGTTTACACTATTAAATAATCACCGAGGTCACAAACCTGAGGGCAGGAGTAAATTTGGGTAGGGCATATGCCAGCAGCTCAGCTCTGCATCTCTCCAGCCAACACCTCATACACCCTGTGAATAAACCCATCTCCAGCCACGTTTAGTCTCCCAAAAATCTTGCTGCATTGCTGAATGAAGGGCCTGGAGGGCTTCATCTCAGAAGCAGCCAAACATTTCAGGGATGTCTTTCTCCATGGTGCACAACCAAAGAGGAGCAGACAGGGCATCCTGGGCCCCACACTGGATGATTTATCCTCCCTTAGGCTTCACTCATGAGCACAGAGAGCTCTGATTCCTAAAGTCCTTTGGAAAAAAGTTGTTACTGAATGAAACTGAAAGAGAAGGCAAGATTTTGAACTGTAAGATTTTGAATAATACAGTACTGGGGTGACAAGCATCCCATTTTGTTTTTTATTTTTTATGTTGTCATGGTTCTTGGATGCCAGGAGAGATCACACACTCCTGTAGGATAGGCACTACACAAAAATACGAGTCTCAGTCAGCTTCTGTGTGAGGTGGATGGGTGGCAGAAGGAAATGAACAGCTGAAATAATGAAAAATCACTGGGTATTTGCACCTAGACGGTTAAAATTTGAGCAGAAGAGCTGAGATTTCATGCTTGTCACACAATGTGAGTGAACAGAGAAGGAACTGGGCTGGCGCCCATGGAGTAACCCCCCATGAGAGCATGAGCTCCCACTGCTCCCTGTGCCCAGGCAAATCCTCTTTCAGGACTGATGCTTTCAAACTCAGGTCAAATGCATAACCACAACAGAATGAGCAGGAAAAAAAAAAAGCTCATATTACCAACTCTGAGTGGGTAAGGGATGCAGCTTTCCTGACCACTCAGTTAGCTAATTTTGTTCTTTACAGATATTGCTGTTAGCTTTGTGAGAAAAGTCAGAAGACATCATCTGGACTGGCTTAAAAATTATAAACGAGCATTTTAATATTTATTTAAACTGGAGAAGCTGTTAGAGGCCTATTTTTAAGCCAGTTTAAGTCAATGGAAGGATTTAATCGGGCTTTGTTTGCAGGCGTGGCGGCAGCCTCTTTTAAAGTCGTTCCTCTGCTTATAATCAAGCCTTGCTCCCGTCAGATTTTAATCACTTCTTCCTAGGTTAGGGACCGGGATGGGCTAGCGACAGTCCCTGCTGCAGTCACATACCACTCGTGTGGTGCTGGCGCTCGAAGCCAGGCTGCTTCACTGTTTCCACTGCCGACTGTTTGCAAATGCAGGAGAGGAGCTGGGAATGAACAGAGCAATGCAGAGTCGGGGAGGGAGGGGTTTGGTGGCTGGGCTGGAGTTAGTCACTGCAGACTTCCGTTTCCAGATCGTGAGGAAGGACTCAAGCCATTTTAGGCATTTTCTTGGACTTCCTTCTCGGCTTTTAATTGAAATACCCGGGAGGGATGGAGGAATCCACGGGCCCATTTTGCACTGATGTGGGATACTTCTGTGCAAGCACAGGCGCGCTCACCCTTCGTATTATAGAGTCAGACCCCTGTTGTTAGTCCTCGGCTCAGTTCCTGTGCATGGGAACAGGGAATCTTTCACATGTCTCACCTTCTGGAAGCTGATGCATACCTCTGTGAAAGATGCTCACTGTAGTGAAAATAATTTTTAAAGAATTTTCTTGCAGGAGCTAACTATGCTGGGATGGCTTGAATATTCAGCACAAAAGACATTTCATTTTGATACCTCTGAGGTATATAAATATACATACTCATTTAGATATATATATATCTGCAAGTGCCACAGATAGGAAGACATTTGAACTAGCAACTGGCAAAATCACAAGAGACTTTGAACACCCCTGTTTCTTTTCAGCAAGCATTCAGATGCCTACATCTAGCAGAGCAAACAAGAAAAAACTCTGCATAGCTGCCAAGACTGACACATCCAGCTGCCAGACTTTTCACCACACTTCTCACTCTGGTGTTCTAAGTTTTGCATCTCCCCTTGTCCAGCAGCACTGTCCTTTTTACCAGAGCAGCTGGTTGTCCCAGTGGAGGCAAGCAGCAAGTATGCTAGGAGAACACCCAGCATGGCCAGGCCAAGTACCTTTTGTCTGTTCCCAAACATGGGGCCAACGCTCACCATGCAGGGCAGCAGCAGCAGCAAATGGGATTTTTTGTGTTGTTGATGTTAAAACTCTTTTTCCTCCTGCTGAGATGAAGGAATTTTCTGCGTCTGAGGGACCTCAGCATCCTGGTCATCCAGAGAAGCTTCTCCTGGGCACGGTGCTCGGCCTGGCAGCACTATGCAGAATGTCACGGCCAAGCCCCTTTCACATGGGACCCAAACATCTGCTCAAAATACTTATTTATTACATAGTGAAAGAACCAATGTTTCTGTCCTTTTGTGATGCTGATTGTGCACCTCGAGCTTTGTGTTTTGCTTTCTTGAAGCTGACTCTTAATTAGCAACAAAGTTGCAGTCACAGAAACACTGAGGACAGAGGAGTAACATCAACCTTGAAATTGTTACTTTTCTGACCACTAGAAAAGCTCTCTACCTTCCCCTGAAAGCTACTTAAATGTTTCTTCAGTTTTAAAGAATGATAAACAAGTCCTTGCTGACTAAGTATCATGCCAGCCACGACTTTCTTTTCTCTTTGGGGCCTGCTGATGTATGAAAGTTTTTTAATGAACCAGTCCAGCTATCTCAAAAGGTTTTAGTTTTACTCCCAGGTGGTTGCACCTTTATTATGGTGCCTGTGCTGGACTGCGTGACCGGCCTTTCCCTGACACCCCACTGATGTGGTTTGTGACCACCTCCATGCACTGAATCTGGAGCATGCTGTGGCACCCCTCTCCATGTCTGTCCTGTGATCAAAGGGAAGCATCTGAGATGGCAAAAGAGGTTGGAGTAAGTATCACAAATCGGCCCATAAACCAGCTCTGCACTGCTAAAATGATCTTTCCAGGGCTTGAGGCAATGTAGGAGCATGAGGAGAAAAAGTGTGTTGCTGGGGGGCTGCCACAGCTTCTGCATTCTGGCTGCTCCCTTGGAGCCTTCTAGTAGTGTTGCACCACCAGGGGCTGATGCTCCCTTCTCCAAGGCTCCCGGGCCTCGCAAATGGGACAGGCAGGGAATGAGAACAGAATGTCTGGGGTCGCCCAATGTCAGCATCCCTTGATACAGGAGACCAAAAGAAAAAAGCCGCACAGGCAATGAAATGTGAGGGTTTTCTGGCAAACTTCTGGGAAGAGAAGTGATAAGTTCATATAAATTAGGAAGGTAGGGAACTGAGGATTAACCCTATTGTTTCACACAGAATGGTTGCATTAGAATCAATTGTATTTTGGTGTTCGTGGTTAATTATTGACTTCTATTTGTATGTAGAAGGAAAAAACTCGTGCCAAAAAGCCAAGAAAGTACAAGACATTTTTAGAGAAAAGCAGAAAAAGAAAAAAACCTAACCAGACCTATATTTCCTGTGGAATTTTTTTCTTCCATGGCAGCTGTAAAACCAGCTCAGATTGTGTTAACTAAGTGTATTATCCTGTGAACAACAGGGTCCCATTAGCTCCAACAGAAGGCAAATAACCTCTGTACTGAAAACTTCTTGATTCACTAAATTTCCCTGCCAGAGTAAATTCCTGCTTGACCCCATTGAAGGAATCACTTTAAATCTTGAAACATAAAATGTATTAAAGCAGAAAAAAGAAAAATTCCCTCTTTTTGCATTTTGAGGGAAGACATCAAACAACACGTTGCAGTTCAGCATATAGAAGAATGCTGTAGCAAGTAAAAGAAATAAATTAAGAACTACTGAGAAAAAAAACAGCAAGAAAGGGAGAAATGTATTCTGTTCTTTATAAACACATGTGTGGTATGGATTTCTGTCTGTGGGACAATTCAGGAAACAAATGAAAAGATAAGTTTTGGGTTTAAGCTCAGCAGATTTCAAAGTGCATTGTTTATACCCTCTGCAGTGCAATAAAGCTTATCAAGAACTTTTCCATTGGATACAAGAGTCAAAAGAAATAAGAGGAATGTGAACAGTATGCTTCCTTTGGGTCGCTACAATATCTGTAATTCTTTCAGCACAGATTTCCCATGTTAGCTTAAGCTCTGTCTCACAATGATCATTTTTAGCAGATAATCGTAAATATTTTGCTGAGCTGACTGAGTTGTTCAGAAATTTGCCATCATTTCACTCTCCACAAGCTCAAAGCACGTGGCAAGTTCAAGGGCCCTTAGTTAAAAATATAATACTTTCACTCTAGGAGCTCTTGCTTGCATCCTGGTAATACTCTGGGATAAATCAACTGCTGATGTAAATGCATTAATTTCAGCATAATTTCATTTAGAAGCTACAAGAGTATTACATTTTTATTTAATGATTTGAACGTGCTTTCTGTTAGGGGGAGTAGGATCACCTCCCTCTTACAGAGGGGAGAGCTGAGCCTGGGAAGTGAGAGGCGGAGATTTAACCAGCCCTTGGTAAAAGCTGGGAGAGCACGCAAGCCTCTCACTCCAATTCCACGTTTGTACTTTCAGCATGGACCAGGACATGGAAACGACACACGAAGATATATACATTTCAAGCATGAGACTTGGCTCTAGATCGCCAGACCTCAAAGCTGCAATATTTCCTAGGCAGAATGTACTTCTGCCCTTCTCTTAAACTGAGAGGTCAATTTTTGTCTACTTATTTTGCTCTTGTAAGGGAAGACAGCATGGCATGTTTGTCACAACTATAATGTTGCATTTGCTAATTAAATAAAGTGGGTTTTTTGGGAGAACTTCTTTTAAGCAAAACCATGTGTTCCAGGGAGGAAACATTCTTCTGGTAAACAGCTGAGCCCTTAACATTTAGCAACATAACTCTGTGTTTGCAGCTATTGAAAACTGTGTGACCAAGGAAGCCTGTGTTTCTGAGGCTGAGAACTGAAAGCATTTTGCTTGCTGTCAGAACGCCAGCCCTTTCTTTTATGTATACACTAAAAGCAAGAAAGAACCAACTATTGGATGGTTGCTTCTTATGGTTTTAATAAAATTTGTCTCATATCAGAAGGCTGCTGGGTTTTAATGTTGGTGCCGCGCTGAGCGATGTTCTCTGCTCAGGCACAGCTGGCTCTTGCTTTCCAGAAATTTAGCTGCACCCTAGCATTACTTGCAAAAATTCCAGCCTTAAATCATTTCCTCATCCCTCTGACCTGTGCGGGAAGGACCCTCCATGCACAGATCTCCTTGCCAGTACAGAGAAGGGGGTCGTTCTTCCTTCCTTCCCCAGCTGCTGTGTGAGCAGAGTGCTGTGATGGCAGGAGGTAGCTGGGGAACAGGAGAAGCTACCTGCCAGACATGAACAGCAGCCCTGGAAAGCTCAGAGAAAAAAGATAATAGAGCTAGAACTGCAAGCAGAAACAGGACTGAGAGAATGGGAGTGCCCTGTCCCTGGCTTCTGCTTCCCATTCCACAAGTCCACATCTTTTGGAGACACTCAAAGGGCCACAGGGCTGTGGGGCAAATCCTGCTGAAGGGGAGCAGGGAAGTTTTATTTGCTATAAGTGATTTCCTGTGCAGCATTACGGAGGCGGGGGGAGGCTGGTTGGGTGTCTGAGATCTTACACTGCTTCTCCATCCAGCAGCTGGAAGGGGAAGGCCACAGTCCCAGCTCCCTCTGGGCCGAGGGAGATGATTATTCCTCTGCCTGCTCATCTCACTGAAGCTGGGCTGCTGAGCTCTGGGCATCATGTTGACCTTTGCAGTACAAAGGGATCTTATCTTATTCTTTGTAGCCCTCAAAGCAGCTGGGCATGCTTACAAATTTCAGTAACTACCAGCTAAGGCCAAACAAGATCCCACGATAAAAGTTCAAGGCTCTGCATTCCTCTCTCATTGCTTTCTTAAGCAGATTCTCATTCTAACCTGACTTACAATACTTTTATCCAGTTATCTTAAAGCACGTAATGAGTACTGTAACTACTGACAATGATGAGCGAATCAATTATTCTAGGTATTATTTTCAAGAGACAAATATTACTATCCTTGCTGTAAGAATGGGGAAACTGAAGCAAAGAGAAGAAGTTGTTGGATAAATAGGTGTGTTTTACTTTTAACAGCATAATAACCTCTTGGTTTCATTTGTATAGGTTAATGTATTTGCTTCTCAGTATGCTTTGTGTTCTATTATTGCTTTCCAGTAATGTTATCTGTCATGCGTTGTGTGCATGTACTAAGGTTCATTTAAGGAAACTGCAGTGATTTCAAAAAACTTAACAGATATTGAAGGGTTTTATTGTCATTGTTTATTAATATATTTGATTTATCATAACCCTATTTTCCTGACTTTTCATTTTATTCCTCCTTCTCTTACTTTTGATGCCTTCTTTTTGAGAAAAAACCCACAATTACCATTCTTTTTTAGTTATTTTCCCTATACGTCAGCTTCCATTTAAATCTCTAATATGGAAAGCCAACAGAATATGACTTTCTAATGTCTAAAGAATGACAATATTCTACTGGGTAGAAAGCTTGCAAGGCAGACTTATGGCTTCACTAAAATATCAGTTAATCATTTATATCTGTAATTAATATTCAGAAGATACATGCTAGTTTGGTAGCATTTACCTAACAATTTAAGTTTCCCACAGTTCAGGTATGTTTCCCTGAACCATTTTCAAGGGTAGATAAACAGGTAGCCAGATCAGAGGCTAAGCTGCACCAAAAAAAAAAAAAAGGCTTTATTTTGTTTGTCAGCACAATTTTGGTTGAACTGTGTGGTAGGATCTAGTCTCTAGATAGGAGCAAGTGTCACAAAACTCTTATTTGAAACATTTTCTTTGCCCCGAACTTCTTGTTTAGTAAGAGCCTGACTTGAAAAGCATTTAGGTGTTCATGTGCACCTCAGTGTCTTTATAAAGCCAGCACTAATTCCATATTGAACTGTAGACTAAGGGCCTCCAGATAGTCTGAAGGGCTTATACAGACTTATTTCAGTCAACTTTTAATTCTAAGGAGACAAAAAAAAATATTAAATTAGTCTCAGCTGTGTTAAAAAAGTGCTTCACAAACAAGAGAAAGAGTCAATCTGAAAAGATTGAGGTAATACAAAACTTCTATACCTGGAATATTTTGGGAAATTTAGAAACAATAAAAGGCAAAAAACCTGTGAGAACCACTTACACAGTTTCTAAGGTGTCACTGTTAAGTTTAATGCTGTTAGCCCTCACAGCTTTAGTTCTGAGACTTTCTGCTCTACAGATTATTTTCCTGAGGCTTATTTGTCTTTGCAAGGCTCCCTCCACCTCTCTTAGTGCACTGCCTATGGCTTCAAGACTTTTCAGGAAGGCTAATCCAATCTTTAAGCATTTTTGGAGAGGTTTATGTTTTCCCTTTTGTGCTGGGGGAGTCAACAACAATCTTGCTTGAAATAAAGCCCAAACAAGGGAAGCTGAAGAGTGGGAGTATGTGAGGGAGCTGGTGGATAACTTACAGGGCTGTGAACCTCCTCCTGCCTGTAGGCTCCTCTTGTAGGCTGCAGTATTGATTCTGTGTTTAGTCTAGGCTCTTCCCAAATACCTGCTTCGACTCTTACGTGGATTGCAGAGAGCTCAGCCTTGAGGGTGAGTGCCAAGGGAAGTCCTCGCAAATGTCCTATTTCGGATCAACACCCCCTGATTTTCAATTAAAAACATGCACGTGCCTGCATTTCCCTTCCACTCCTATCCTGTAATGGTGTGCGGCCCGACGGAGTCCAAATGCACCGAAGGGAAATGCCGGGATGGGGCATTTCCTCACAGATGAGCCCTCTGAGGTCTGAGAAAAAGCCGTGGCGGGTCCGTAACCTCTGGGACGGTTCAGGGGCCGAGAGAGCTGGCGAAGGTCCGCGCCAGTGTCACCTGTGCCTGCGACAGCCCCTCTGAGGGGCGGGTGCGCTGTCAGGGCACTGCAATCCCTCGTACCGTGCCCGGCGCCATCCCCGCCACACGCAGGGGGCTGGCAGAGAGCGAGGGCTCGCGGTCTTATTTAGCCTTTGGCATAAAAGCATGGGGGGTTGGGGTTTTTATTTACGTTTTCTAACGCCGACGGGAGCCTGACGTAGCTCTGGGCACCCCCGGGCTGGGCAGTACAGAGCACCCCCAGATTAGGAGTTTATTTACAGAAAGGGCAATTAGGCACTGGGAGCTGCTCGGAGAGGTGGTAGAGTTTCCGTCCCTGGTGGTGTTTAAGGAAAGACTGAACGTGGCACTCAGTGCCATGGTGTGGTTGACATGGTGGTGTTCGGTCATAGATTGGACTCGATGATCTCAGACGTCTTTTCTAATCTAATTTATTCTGTGACCTCGCACATCCACCCGCCCGTCTGGGGGGCCTCGGGGTGCGGGTCCCGCTCTCCAGCCCCTCTGCTCGCAGGCCGGGGGCTGGCGGCCCGGGCTGCCATGTCTGTGGCGCAGTACGGCCCGGGACCGGCGGCACGAGCGCCCCGCCCGCCGGCGCCGCGGGGAACCGGCCGGGAGCCGGCAACCGGCAGGGAAGGAAGGAGGGCGGCGGCGAAACAACTGCGCTCCTCCCGCCGGCGCCTGAGCCGAACGGGCCAGGCGCCAGGCACCGGGCGGTGCAGTAGGGCTTGACGGCCGCAGGGTCCGGCCAGGCTCCCCTGGGCCTCCGCCGCGCACTTTCGGGCCGACAGTAAGGGCGTGTGGGGCGGGGCAGGAAGAAGGAGCCCTTTTTTTTTTTTCTTTTTTTTTAAGGGAAAAACCCTTCGCCTTTAAGGGGCGGGGCAAGCGGAGTTTGCGGAAGAGCCCGGCGAGGGGCGGGCGCTGATTGGATCAACGCGGTCTCGTGACGGCGGCTGGGGCGGTCCCAGCCTCCCCACCCCGCCGGCGCCCCC
>VZRF01008470.1:0-61398 GCA_013396875.1 Vireo altiloquus | reverse complement strand
CCCCCCCCGCGCCGGGCAGCGCCGGGGACCCCCTCCCCCGCCCGGCCATTCCGGGGCGAGTCCGCCGGCCTCCCCCGCCGTGATTTTTCTCCTGTTTTATTATTTTAATTTTATCTCTCGCTCCTCTTCTCGGAGGGGTCGTTGAGCGGCCTCCCCTCCCACCCCGACTACCAACCTCTTCGCTCCCTTCCCCACCCTCGCAGAGGCGAAAGGGGAGTCCCCACCGCGCCCGAACAGCGGCCGAGGGTCTCCTCCCTCGCTCATCGCGCCCCGCATCGCCCGTGGGTCCGCGGGAGCGGAGACGGGCAGCCCCCTCCCTGCCACCGTCTTAGGCCGCCCGGGAAGGGGGAAGGTAGGCAGAGAGGGCGGGAGGGGCCGGCTTCTTCCTCCTCCTCCTCATCCTCCTCCTCCTGCCGCTGCTGTGGGATCGGCCTCTCTGCCTGCGCCGGAGGGGGGGGCAGCCTGCTACTGCGAACGAGAGAAAGAGGAAGGGGAAAGAAGAGAAAAAAGGGGGGGGGCAGAAAGGGTGTTGAAACCCGCCCCCCACCTTCCCATCCCGCGATCGGTGCTGCCTCCATCAGGACAACAACCCCTCCTCCTTCCCTGCACAACAAGATGTGAAGCGGAGACTCCTGGGACTTATCCTCACCCTCCTCATCCTTACAGCTCCCCTTTCTGCAGCCATTAGCGACGGGCGAGGAAGAAGCGAGTGGAGCTGGGGACCCCGCGCACGCCGTGCCACTCCCCCCGCCGCCTCCCCCCCAGCCCTGTCGCTGGCGGTGGGTATTTTTTCGCAGGGTGGTGTTGGAGGGGGAAGGAGCCGCTGCTAGAGGACGGTGATCTTTTTTTCTTTTTTCCTCCTCCTCTCCCCTCCTTCGCCCGCCTCCTTGTGGCGATGAGGAGGAGGAGGACGGCGCCGAGGAGGAAGAGGCTGATGGCGGCGGTGAGGAGGCAGCAGGAGGAGGAGACCCCCCGAAGGATGAAGATGATGATGGTGGCGGCGGCGAGGAAGCACCAGCACAACAGCCGGGATTAATTTTACTAAAAAAAAAAACCAGCCTAATTTTTTTTTTAATTCTTTTTTTTTTTTTTTTTTTTTTTTTGGCGGGGGCTTTACCTGCTCTTCCCATCTTCGTTCAGCTCTTTCGCCTGGGGGAAGAGGCCTCACCCCCGCCCGCCCCAGCTCCCACCTCTCCCAGCTTCTCCGCTGCCGCCCTCCCAGAGCCCGAGGAGCAGAAAAAGGGGAACTTGGCCCCCCTCCTCCGCCAGATCCTCCTCGCTCGCTCTCGGCAATATTGTTGTTCTTCAGCTGACTCGGGGCCCCAGAAGAACGTGAAGGTTTTGGGGTTCACCCCCCAACGTCTCTCTGCTCTGAGTGATTGTCTAAAAAATTAAAAATGGCCGAGAATGTGGTGGAGCCGGGCCCGCCTTCAGCCAAGCGGCCTAAACTCTCCTCACCGGCGCTCTCCGTGTCCGCCAGCGACGGCACAGGTCAGTCTCGGGGGCCCAGGCCCTCCCCATCTCTCGGGGCCGCAATTACTGTCCTTTTCTCCCCTCTTTTGCCTAAATCTCCTCCTCCCTTTTGCTGCTGTTAACTCGAGCCTGCCTTTCTCCTTCTCGTTTGTTTCGCTTGTTCTCGCTGCGTTTGAACCTATTGGCGTTAATGGCATAGGGAGGGTGTTCGGGTGTTTCTGCCTTTCTGGTTTTTTGGAAGTGATTGAAAGCAAAGCTATTCACTTTATTGTGTTTTTGATCAGCTGCAGATAGGACTTAACAGTTCGTCATTTTCGTGTCTTTCACAATAGTAGCGATTACCGAGCTCCTTGCTAAGCATAATGCCAGTTGCAGAAATACGAAATAGTGCTAAAGACGATGCTTTTGTACGCTTTATTGTTGAATTACGTGTGTACACACAAATGTCTTGTTTTTTATTTTGTTTTGCATGTACAGGGGTTTTATTTCATCTTGTTTAGAAACGAGAGATTTATTTCTCCGCTGTTTTTCTTTTTTCCTGCTTATGTGCAGTCTGCTTATATTATTTACTTTTTACAATCCTTCGTTCTTCCTTGCAGAAGTGTATCAAAATACTGCTTTTCTGATTCAAATAGACCATCGGCTTCAGGAAAAACAGCTAAAACCAAAATCCAAATGCCACTCTTGTGGCATAAGGTTTATCGAGACTCTTACCTTTTTAGAGATGAAATTTTATTTCACCTTATTTGCATTAAGAATCAATATGGAGTATAGTTAATCTTGCATCTCCTGTTTCTTTGCTGCAAGACCAAAATGTCTGAAATTCCCCTGTAGACTTAAGAGCTGTGAAGAGAAAAGGGGCATCTCTGCAGTCCTGCAAAGGTCTTTGGTGATGCTGCGAAGGCAAGCTAGAGCTTGGAAATTTTAGGTGTCCCAATCCCTATCAAATATGAACTGGTTGTACTGGGAGGGGGAAGGAAGTAACAAAGGGCTGTTCAGCTTTTTAATGCTTCTTGTGAAGCAGGTGAGTATTTGGTGTCATTTTGCTATGAGAATGCTCTGTTACCTGTCCCACAGGAGTTTCTTTGAGCTCACATTAGATCCTATTAGCCTGTGGGATATGGAGGAAGCCTCCTCCTGCCAGTCTGGTGAGTGGTGGCATTTCTGAAGGCACCAGTGCTCTTGTTCAATGCAGTTAACAACTGACAAGAAAAGGGAAGAGTTGGTTTCTTTTTGTTGGTTTTTGGTTTGGTTTTGCTTTTTTTTTTTTTCTAAAAAGCTCTCTTTGACAATTAACATCAGGTTTTAATAGCAGGTTTTCGGTTGAGCAGTGGATATGATTCTACTTGGAATCATATCCAAAATTTGTTTTTTGCCTTTTCTGTTCTTGGTGAATGACGTATTAGTTTTGAAAAGTTTGTGTGTGACTTTTAGTGCATAATAAATACAGCCAATATTATGTTGTAATTGGAGGACATGACTATTCCTAATATCAACAGGTCTCTAGTAAGAGAGTAGAAGAGTGTTGGAGAAGCTGCTCTTCAGCTAGAACTAGTTGTTGGCTGTTATTGTGCTAGATTTGGAAAACAGTGGTTAATTCAATAGTATCGTTTTTTAACTTGGCAGTGGTTATTTGCTCTGTTTAGAGAGGTGAAATAAAAATATTTTGTGAGAAGAGTTCTGATACTTCAAAAATATGGAAGTTAAAGGCACATTTTGATTCAAATGAACACACATCTGAGTTCAGACATTTGTTATCAAATAAGTGTTGGATAATTTGTAAATGTATTTCAGTTTAACAGGTGCAGACTTTCACAGAATACTTAGTCTTTAGTTGTTAACTTACTGGGCAGCTTTTTACAGTTAATAAATGAACTTTTTAGGATTTTGGTGAAACACTAGGGACTAGGCAGTTTCAGTAGTGTACAAATGTGGTATTTTTTTCCCAAAGTGATTGGGACTGTCATCACCTGATAGCTATGAAGACGTTTATAGTGGTGCAGACACTTCATATATGCTACATAAAACCCATTAAAGAATCCTTAATCTTTTGGCTTTTTAAAAAATTGTCAGCTAATTATGTGAATATGGGACAGTTTTTGTTTCTGTGTTTTTTAACATGACATATCATTTCATGTAAATAAATCCAACCTATGAACCAATGAATGTATTTTGAGGGTTATATTTTTTCATTTGCTGCTTGAGACTGCAGTTTGTTTTGTCACACTCTGTTGTGGGAAACTGCTTTGAAGTTTTACTTTTTTTTAACCTATCTGTTGGTTAAATTTGCTTTCAAATAGTGCAAGCAGCTGTCATTAAGTAAATTCCACTTATAGAATCTTGTATTGTCCCCACTCCTCAGTTAATTATAGGAAATAAGTAACATAGTGCTTATGTACTTACTCAAGCACTCTTTTTAAAACTGTTAGATTCTCAGCATCATCAGAGGGAAGAAGAAAGGCAAGAAACTTGCACTGTTGATGAAACTTTCTGCAGCACCTGTGCATAGTACTTGTTTTGCTTTTAACTTTTTTATTAGTTTCTTAATCTGAAACGTTTTAGTTTGTTAGATATATAAAAATGATGACTGACTCATGTTAAATTGTTCCCAAATTTGCAGATATTAAGTATATTTATGTTGAAGACTAAGAGGAGTCTCTAACTCATGTTTTCACTGTAGACCTGGATGATATTCATGTTCTGGGCCTCGAATGTACTGAACTCTAATGTTGGTGGCTTTCTTCTAAAAAGAAGTAAGCAAAGATTGTCCTAATACGCTTGATTTATTTGCAACAGCCAAATATAGCTGCATTTCCCACTATTGTTGCAGTGCTGCATCTTCTTCTGTCTTAAAAGTTATGGATGGTTCATGTGTTCCCTTTCTCATTTGCTTTGCCACAGAATGTACTGTGTTAGTGTACTTTTAAGTTGCTTTATTAATGCCAGTTCATCCTTTAGGAGGCAAACTGAAATGTTCGTAGCACATCTTGTAATAAACATTTTGAAGTAGTTTAGAAAGTCTTGGTATTTTCAGTGCCCTGTAGTATATTAGAATTTTTGAATGGTGTCATTTTTTCTTTACTGTTGTGTAGCTCTAGATTAATTTCAGAGACAGGACTTTGTGGGATTCCCTTGAACTACCGCAGGTTTTTCTACAACTTTTTTTTTTTCCTCTTCTATTTAAACATTAAATTTGTTGCAAAGAAGGATGGTAATGATCTATGTATTTTGTCTAAGCCTTAAGTTCTCTGAGGGCCATTACAGCTCTACAATGGGGTCATCTTTTGGTGGCAACAGTGACTTTGTCACACTTCTCTACCAGCACGGTTACATTGACAGAACTACTTTGCCAGTGTAGCTCTTTGCTCTCCTTTCCTAACTGGTAGCAACAGTTTTGATATGTTGCACATAGTATAACAAGACTTTCTTAAACATGATCTTAGCAAACTGGTACATACTAATCCCCCCGCTATAACAGAATAATGTGAGTGCATCCTGAGGAGTTACTTCTTGGAGTAAAGTGGGTGAAAATTGTTCATTAAGACATGTTTTTAATTGGATGCTTTAAACCACTTGTTTTGGGATTTTTGGCGGGGGGGGAGTGAGGAGGTGTCTTTTTATTTGTGGATCCCTCAACTTTTCCTGCAGTAATGCAGGTGTGCTGAAATTGCTACGTACAGATTTCTATGTGGTGTATTCAGGACAGGAGAGTTTAATTGTATTTTACAGCAAACCCCCCCTCCACTCCTCCTCCTGCTTAGAAATACACTTGTGAACTGGGAAGGTGTTTTGGGCTCTGGGTTCAGAACTGCTGTGTTTCTTCACAGAATAAAAATGGAGTTCACCCCCTGCTGCAGTGTGTTTGTATAGTATCATGTCTTTAGGCTGCTAGATCTGAAAATAAGATTTTAAGTGCTTAATGTTTTGGGCTTGCTGTGACACTGGAAGTCAGTTTTCTACAATTAGTTGGCATGTGTTGTATCAGAGATCAGAGAATGTATTTGCAATATGTGCCTTAACATCCCTCAGTTTACTATATCCTAAAGTCACGTTTTTCTGCGCAATAGCACATCTTCAGTCTCCCTTGAAGTATCCATCTTTCGTGAAGTCTGGATGTTCCTTTTTGTCAGGAACTGTTTCTGACCTTTTAAATTTTACTCTCCCTCACATCAAAGGTCTAAGACCTGTTAACGAAACTTCTCTTCTGGGCAACTGCAATTTTGACTGATACTCATCTTTCATTTGTTCCAAATGGATCAGGATGTTTCTTTTCTCAAAATGAGTTGTATTAATCTTGTCTCGCTGCCCTTTTCAATTCTGTTTTCCAAGAGCTGTGTGTTTTTTGCAAGTGTTTGTATATATACTACACTTGAAATTAAATCCTTTTCACCAGTCTGTTTTCTAGCTGGTGTTAAAGACCACATGATCAGCTTCATATAACTTACAGCCATCAGTTAAATGTTTCCATCCGTTCTTGTTAAAAGCCATATTTTTTGCCGGTTTTGCCTTAAAATGTCGTTTGATGGATGACATACTGTTTGTCAAGTATTGCAGTGGTAAATGCCTGTGTGGCAAAAATGAGTGTCTTTGCTGTGTAGCTAAACAGACTCTCAAAGAAACTGTATTAGGAATAAATTTAAATTAAGAAAATTTAAGTCTGTGAGACTTCTTTAAAAGGCAAACCAATCATTCATATAGTGTTCAGTGATTTTTTTTAAAGAAAATTTTGCAGACTTCTGAACCCTGTAGATTTCCAAACGGTTATATCTATTCTTTTGTGTCTCTCACCAAGTATACTGTGTCTCTGACATAGGTAGGTACTTTTTCTGAGCAGTGTTAGAAAGGTATGTAATTTTTTTAAAATACTCCAACATGAGGACCATACATACCATGGTGTAAAACTGAATGTTGAGCACTTACAGATAAAAAACCTCTGAGACTGGAAAACCGCTTTACAATTGCAATTTAAAAGTAGATTCACGAGTTTATTATTGCAGAGAAAAACCTTTGTTTGGAAAAATACTTGGGAATTTGAATCCTAGATTAAAAAAAATCTAATTTCTCCATCTTGTTCTTCACAGTCCTAGAGCAGGGCTTGCATTGAGTTCAGGTTATTGGTCAGTTGTGCATTTGTAGAAAATCAAATTTTATCTGGGAAGAGTCTCTCAGGCTCTAGGTTTAGTCTATGTTTTTGGGGGATATGGGTCCAATAAGATACTGGGGCTAAATGCTGAAGTTCTACTGTAGGAATTCTGTGTATATTTTCAATCTGGAGAAAACAACTTTATTATTAAATTTCAATTTTGTATGATTTAGTGTATATTTCCTGCATCTTCCCTGCAGGCTACTTGATCATCTCCAGTGTGTCACCTCAGTGTCTCTAAACGAGGTGCTCTTGCTTTAGCAGAAGCAGCTTTTCAGTGCTTGTTCCAGCAGAATAAGGATAATACTCTGCTACTTCAACCTTTCTCATCACCTGAATTAGTGCTCCTTCTGAGAGGGTTTGCCCAAAAATCACCTAGATTTATTATTTGACAAATGGAGTAATTTTGCTGTGTAGATTTCACTAGCAACTAAACAATGCACACGTGTCTGCAAGGATTTTGTTTTTCTGTCTTTACTTAAACTGTAGCAGCAGGCTGAAGTAAAATACATCTGTCTCTGCATATGGTAATGTGCCTGATAAAAAACTTCTATGGCTGCCTTGAATTTGTAGAACTTCAAGTAGAACTTAAGCTAGGGCAGAGATCCTCTCCCTTAACAGTATCTGGCAACATATCGTTCTCTTCCTAAATAGCAACAAGTTTTCTTAAAATGGGCTAGCATATGAATGTATTTAAAGTTCTCTTAAAAACTGATGTGCAGTAGTCTCCTTCATGCACCTATTTCTTCCTAATCATTTTGGAGAAAATCAGAAGTGTTTAATTCTGTTGGACTCAAACCACAGTAACTTATTGCTCAGTTGATGTTGTTCCTGTAAACACACATGACATCAAGGATGTGAAATCGGAGACTAGTCTAAGATTTTATTAAAAAGTGCAAGTTAGGTACAGAACCTTGAAAAACAGGTTATTTTCTTTATTGGTCATTGTGAGATGGGACAGGTAAAGATTTAGCTCTTTTCCATTTTGATGGTGTGAAACACCTCTGTACTGCATCTTTTCTTGTATTCCCGTAAGACATCTAAGTGTAGGAGTTTTGAACGGTCTCTCCTTGCAGAATCAAGATTTACTACTTCCTTTTCTGTAGAACTTCCAAATACCACTGAATAGACAATTTCTCTTGTTTTAGGAGAAATTTTAACACACTCCCACTGTTTTAATGAACTAAAATACTCTAATTCTCAGGGATTTTTCCTTTTTGAAATTCTAATAAAAAGTAAAATTCCAGCAAAGTGCTGATATATGGCTTGCTCCGTACAAATTTTGCTGAAGCTAAACTGCCTTTAATATGTTCTTGAATGGAATTTCAGGAAATCTGGGGAATTACTGCTTTAAGATAATGAAGTCTGATCTGCTGACTTATGTTATTTTGTTTACTTGGATATTTTTTGTACATAAATTCAGCATTGCTTTTTGCTTTTACTCCAAAGTAATCTTGAATGAACTCAGAAAAGCGATTTGACTTTTTGCTAATTGTTTATGGAGACTGCGTCATTTCAAAGTCGTTAACTTGACAATGAAATGAACTTTACTTTTTTCTTGAAACTGATTTGTAATCACTTTTAAAACTAATACAATGTGTTCTATGCACGTAAGAGTGTTCCCATCCTATCTGCATGTACCCAGTTTTTGTCCACCAGCATAGCAGACCAGCACAGCTTCTCTAACTTTCTAGACTTGGGTATATAAACAGATACCACTGGGAATAAGAATACCTTTGACTCTAATTTTGAAGTTAAAAGTAGCTGAATGAAATTTATGCAAATAGCAACATGTTCACAAGGAAATTATTAACAGTGTGACTTCAGCATTTTGTAATTATAATGTCAAAACTTGATCTTATGTGGGTTATCAGTGTTGGCAAGACTAGTACCTTTGTATAAAAGCATGCATAAACAGGTCCATAAATAAAAATCTCTCTGAAATTCCTCCTTAAGTAGTTTTAAATCTTTAAACATACCCTATTCTTGAATCGTGACCTCTGTTTTTTCCATGTGGTTACATCACTTCTCTTTCCCTAAAACAGTTACAGTTCTATATTCCAGAATCATACCCATTGCATTTTCACTATGATTTTCAGCGATTAACTCTGCTATCATCCATACCTCTAAATACTGGTTTTTGAAGAACTTTGAATACGAAACTGAAAAGTGGGTTATAAATACAATTTTCTTCTGAAGCTGCAAAAAGCATGCATCAGTCAGAGCCTACTAAAAAAGGCATTTCTGTTGATATTAATTTGGGAAAAGTATGACTTAAACTTGCAGGTTATTGAGACTTCACAAAATTGAGACTATTGTCCTTAAGACAAAGTTGATGTGTTTGACACCAGTGTTTGAATAGGGATTAGGATAGCTTAAAAAATGGAGAGAGCAAAGTTCCTAATTTTAGGACTTAAGTAGATGTTGAACAATATGTTATTGCCACTTTAGAATGATTATTGTTGTTGTTCACACTTGTAAAATGCTCACATTTATGCCTGGTTGTTACAACTAATACTGGAATCATGTGCTTTCTAGGTGGTGAATTGGACTGTGATCAACAAATGTTTGATTGTTTCAAAAAAATATTTGTGCCAGAAATTGTGTGCTAACATGTTTTGTGCCTTCATGTTTGTTGTCTTCCAGGTGTTTTGAATAAGGTTTTTTTAATGTTTTCTGTTTGTGTTATTTCAGTCTTACCTCAAATTACAGTGTTTTCTCGATATAGTGAAGAAATTCAGGTCTTTCCTGGATTGACAGGGAAGGAAGGTGGCAATGCTTTCCCAGTTTCTTACAGGGAACTGAATTAATATCCAAGTCTAATGCTGAAGACTGTTACTCAAATAGCATTATAGAGAATGCGAGTTCTCATTTGCTGTTGAGTAAGGGATCACTCCCTGTTAGGGTTTTACAGGGAGTGCTGCCTGAGGATTTTGGAAGCAGTAGCCGCAATGATGACCCTAGACCTTAGTATCTTAGGCTGATGTGTATGTTTTGCCCCTTTGTTTTGAATCAATTTAATAGAGGAATTTAAGTTAATTCTACGTTTTAAGTTAGAACATTTTGGCAGAGCTTGTGTTGCCATTGGGTAATTCTGGCTTCATAGAGGATCTACATGAAAAGCCACTTCTTTTAATGAATTTTATGGTCTCCAAAGTGCAGTATAGCAAAGTTCCTACTAGGCTGGTGTGTGCCTCTTTCTAAGGCATGTGGGGTTTTGTTTAGGTTTTTTTTTGTTGATTTCTTTTCTTCTTCCCTGATAAAACTGCCTGGACATGTCTAGCTTAATTTTTTGTCATTGTAGAGGCCTTGGGAATTGATAACTCTATTAGCACTTTGTTTCAAGTCTCTGCTTCACCTTTGCTTCTGCATTTTCATGGATACTTGACAATTATCCTATGAGATTGTCTCTCCTTATCTTGTTCTGCCTTTTTTTGGTTTTATGTTTTGAGTTCTGGCTTTTTTTGGAGGGCATTTCAGACAGCGCATTTTAGGGCCTGTGATGCTGGTGCTTGACTGCAAGCTTGACTGGCTGATTTCTCTGGAATACTGGTGGGATCTTCTGGGCGCTTTCTCTGTTACTTGTAGGCCCTGTTCAGTTCTGGATTTTCAGCTTTTTTATCGCCATGGAGGGAAGATACTGACCTCAGCACCTTATTGTTATTTTTTGTCTGAAAGCACAGCAAAGGTGTAATGTTTTCCATGTGGTCCAACATCATCTGTGGTTCCTGTCAACCCTGTCACATGCATGCTTTGTATCCAGTGTCCTGTATTAAGCCTTGTCCACTTGTTTCTTTTTGAACCCAATGACTGTGATCTATAGGTTGCTGGGATTCAGAAACATTTGTGTAAAAAGGTGACTATTCAGCAGCTTTCCAAGTTTATTTGTCTCCATTTGGAATATAATAAATGGGAAGCAGGGACAGGAACTGTTGAGTTTCTTACTTCTTTGCTGGTCTGACAGAGGTAGGCTCATGAGTCAGTAGCTGTCTGACCTATCTGCCATTCAGGGTTCTTGAGGCATTGCTGATCACACATGGTGCTTTTTCTTCAGCTTGTACCAACTCTCCTCGAGACTGAATGCTTGAATATCTTGAGTCTGAAAGTTCTGTACACATGAGAATAAAATGTTGCTATTTCGTAGCATATGGGGAAGTTCCTAGAAAACCAGTATTGTTCACTGCAGTCTATTTGCTAGGACCAGATAGCTTCCATATAGATAGAAATTCCTGGTTTATTTTGAAAGGAGAAAAAAGGTCTGTTTTCTTAATTCTGCAATGAGAGAATCCTGACTGTAGGCTAGAAAGCACGTAAAGGAAACTCCTATGTGCCACCTCAACACGTGTTGATTTCCTTGCTGAGTAGTTAGTATTGATATATTTTCCCTGCTTCATAAGCGCTGTCATAAATTGCTGTCTTGCATTGCCTGCTTTGAGAGCTGTTGCATCACTGGTGCTACCAGGTGCTCTTGCAGTAAAACTAACTTGAAATAAATACTTTGTATCTAATTTGAAAATTGATCACTTGATAAGGCACTGAAGTCTTATTGACTTAAGGATTTTGATTGCACTCTCTGCATATGTATTAGTTTAAAGTCCATTTTGGTGCCAGGTGGCTTTTCAACCCAGGCTGGCAGTTTCCTTGCATTTTGCAGATTAGACATTGTCAAAGGCAGACTTCTAGAAGTAGAATCCAAAATCAAGAAAACAATCCATAGTATGCAGTGCTGGTCAGTACACTGATTTTTGAAGTTGCTTTCTCACAGTTTAGGGCACAGTTCATACTACTTAATCCAGTCTAACTGAACTGCTGCTGAAAGAGGTGAACCTGCTCCTACTGTCTTTTCTGATTTTCTCACTGCAGTTCTAATGTAACTAGGGCAAGTTAGGCCAGTTTCTTGACTCTTTTTTTTTTTTTTAAATTTTATTTTTTCCTTAAAGACTTGCTAAGTTTTCAGCAGTGGGTACAGTTCCTAAAACAAATTATGATATGCCTTTGCATGTTGAGATGATCTCAGGTTAAGACTTTCTGATGTACTACTTAGACGTTGTTTTGAGGAGGTTTTCTTTTCTTTGACTCTTGGGTGGCAACAGCAATCTATTCTATATGTTCTCGTTACCCATGGAAAGAAATACACTAATAATACCATAAATAGTATAATGGGGAATAACTCTGTGCTACTCTGCTGAGATCAGGATTGAGATCAGGATTTAGCTCTACCACTTGCCACTTTCTTCCAGTGTATTACTGGAGGGTTTTGGGCTTAAGGCCAGGTACTGTCTGTTTGGTTTTTTCTCTGTCATCCCAATTTTTCTCTGTCAATATCTCTAAAGATGATGAATCAGGTGGACAAACCTTTTCAGGACTAATCTTCCTCCTCTGCCTTCTCACAAGCTTGATTTTGTTAGTGAGGAATCTTTGTGCATATCCTTAATGAAACAGATTGCAAGAGTAGCAGTGGGCTTAGTGTACTGGAAAGTCAATCAGTTCTCTGCATATTTCTCACCCCTGTCTTAAGCTATGCCTTTGGCTCTTGTGTGACTATAGATGATCTTGTTTCCATGTGGTTTGTGAGTTGTCTGGCCCAGCCTTGTTATTTTTTGGCTTGGTTATAGGTAGAACTCTCCACAGTGGCCTTTAGGGCACCAATTCTATGTAGAAGACTGAAATGGATTGCAACTGTTGTTAGATATACACAAGGTCCTATTCATCTTTTTGGTCATTTGAGTATGTGTTTCAGTCCTGTATCAGAAAGTTTCTGCCTCCCAGCAGTTGACTAAAAATGTAATTTTCTTAGCTGCTTTTACTCCAAAGCACTCAAAATGCTTTTCAGATACCTGAAAGTTTATTCTGGTTTTGTTGTCTATCTACCAGCTAAAGTAGACTTTGAAGGTTTCCTTTTGGAAAAGACTCCTAAAAAGAGCAAACTCACACCAGAATATTGCTTTCTTGGTAGTTACAACTTAAAATTTTGGCTAATAGCTGACAGTATTCTTTTACCATGAATCATCTGTTGTATGTTCTCTAGAATTAAAAATTCTAGCAAGTTAGCTTTATGTGGAAAGTTTTATATGGAATGTCTTAGATATTTTGATGGAAAGAACTAATCCAATTAGGATTATTTCACAACCATTCAGGTTGGGGGTGGGTTTTGTTAATGTAGCTGGTGCTACATTGTGTTTTAAGGCATTAATAAAAAGAATTAATACCACTTTGAGTTTTTATGACATTTTTCTTCCTCTTCATTGATGTCACAGAATGACCAGGCCAAGGAGCTCAGATAGCTTGTACCTGGATGCTCTAGTTAGTAATGAGCTAGTAAATCGTAAAGCTGGAATTATCTCCTCATTTGTGAGGAGGGAGAATTTCAAGAAGAGTGAGGTCTTCAGAGAAGCAGATTAATATTTTCTTGTGAGTGAAGAAGACCAAATCTTTGTCTCTCAAAACAAGAAGTGCACTACCTCTTTGTGGTGTTACCTCTGAAATGATGTAAATGGGTCGTCCTGAGAAAATACTATGTGGTACTTTGAAAAGCGAATTAGTTTTTCATATTTAAACATTTACTGGTCACTCTCCAGTTGGTTTCGTGAAGGGCCTTATATGTAATGGTCTGAACTCAAGAAAGGTGAAGTGAGGATTTTGGTTTGGGACTTGCCCTGTACTGGAAGTTGTGTTGTTCAAGAGCAGAAATTCTTTGCCCGACTACGAACAGTCAGCAATGTGGCCTTTGGACTATGTGGGTGCTGATGGGAGGTATCTGGGCTACCTGGGTATCTGGCATGATGGTTATGTTGTATGTACAGGCTTTGTGCTGGGTCATGTTTTTTCCAGGCACTTAACTTTTTTCAGTTCTGTTTGTTCATCATTGAGCATAACAGACTAACTTGTGAATTCTTGATCATATCCTTTACTCCTTCCTCACTCATGGTCTCTTCGTCAGATTATTAGCCAGGGTGTTTTCAGGACATTTAACAGTTGCCTGTTAAATGTGTCCTAACAGGCTTCGTGAGGTGCCGGTTTGAAGCTCTTTCAAGCTGTCACGTATTTTTTGGATCGTTTTTTCAATTTCCTTGATCTCTAATTTGAGGGTCTCTTCCACTAACTCTTCCCATATTCATCAAAATGTAATTCTTAAGTTAACCACTGAGCATTGTAAGTTGGTTTTGGTTTTAGTTTTTTGTTTTGTTTAGGGTTTTTTTTTTGTGGGGATGGGGGGGTGTGTGGTGTGTTTTTAGATGAGTCTACTGACACACAATATTAAGTTCATAGTTTTAGATGAAAGAGAACTTGGACAAAGATTTATTCTTCAGATTTTCCCTTCACTTTTGAATCTTCAAAACTACCAGTCGTGCAAATGAACGATCACTCCTTAGTATGTCTTGCAAAGCATAACTTCTAGCACAAGATACATGGTAATGAAGAATGGGCTACCTGATTTTAATAGTTTAAAAATTCTTTAATGGAAATTTTCATTCTGTCTCTGGTGGTTTGTAGTAATCTAGAGTGTATAAAAGGAGTGTTAAAATCCCTGTTGTGGTGTACCTGCATTCTTGCCAATCTCATGCCATATTTTCAGAATTGTAAAGTCGTGATCGTATCTGTGATAACAGTTGTGAAGTTGTAGAAACTCTGTTAGTCCAGGTGTTTGGTAATTTGGGTATAGTATCATGTGAAACATTTTAAACAGATCCATAATGCTGATGAACTGTTCTGACTTACATGCTGTTTAGCTGTAGTCTTTTTTCCACTAATATTTGGAACATTTGGATCTTGAGCTCCACCATTTCTGGTCACTGCAGCCAAGGCTGCATTTGAGCTTTGTATTCCTCACTGGCCACTCAGTTGTCAGTGAGAGTAAGGTCCAGCACAGCACCTCTTCTCGCCCACTCCTCTCACTTGGAGAGGGAAGTTGTCATTAATGCATGTCAGAAACCATAAGCTCTCTAAGTTATTTTTTGGTTTAACTACCAGATTAAATAGACCAAGGTATGTACTTCTTCTGCAGACATAAGAACTTCTTGTTCTCTTGAGCAAATAGATTCTGGGTGCTGTGTAATATTCTTGTCTCTATATATTCCAAGTAGCAGTCTTTGCCCGCTGCCCCCTTATTTATCTCAGGGATTGCTTTGCATGGGCTCTTCTTCTGAGATGGGAATTTGTTTTTTCGTCCTGGTGTTTTTCAGCTTTGTGGCCAGGAGGGCTACTTTGTTTTCTGACAGTGTTTGTTGTGGGAAGATACTGGTTGTCCAGTGAAGTTCAGTGAAAATTGGCAATTCAGTGCTGGTAATGACTGGATGTGGAAGAATAAAAAAACCAAACAGCTACCCCAAAAGAATCCCAAACAACCACCCAAACCAAATGCCAGAAAATCCAATTCAACATAAAACCCTATAAGCAAACCTCTATTTTATAGAGGTTATTTTATAAGTAGTAAACATATTTTAAAAAATTGTATTACTGTATTAGTTATGGCTGTTCCAAAAGTAACTTTAGCAAAAGCTATAAAGACAATGTTTTCCCATCAACCTGTTAATTCTTTCTCATATTGGCGGTTTAATTCTGTTGGCTAACTCTGAGAGATTTCAATACATATGTTTCACTCGTCCCCTGTCAAACTTCTCAGGTTGAGAGATCACAGTCTGAGATATCCAGTGATCTTTTAATGCGAATTGCAGGAGGTTGAAGTAGAATGGCTTTCTCTAGTTTAGACTCCATAAAGTTTAGAATTACTTTTATCCCAACAAATTGGAAAGCTTTCAGTAACAACTGCTATGGGAATTTTACTCAAATATAAAAAGTCAAATTTCACTAGTTATTTAAAAAATAGAAATTTCAAGACAGTATTGATTGCTCTGACCTCATATACAATCTGTTTTGTTTTTCAGATTTTGGATCACTCTTTGATCTGGAACATGACTTGCCAGATGAACTGATCAGCTCCACAGAACTTGGACTCACCAATGGTGGTGACATTAACCAGCTGCAGACCAGCCTCGGCCTGGCACAAGATGCTGCCTCTAAACACAAGCAGCTGTCCGAACTTTTACGGGCTGGTAGCTCCCCAAATCTCAATATGGGGGTTGGTGGCCCTGGCCAAGGCATGGCCAGTCAAACCCAACAAAATAGTCCTGGAATGGGAATGTTAAACAGCATGGTGAAAAGCCCCATGGCACAGGCTGGGTTGACTTCTCCCAATATGGCGATGGGTGCAAGTGGACCAAACCAGGGTCCTTCTGCCCAATCCACAGCAGCAATGATGCCAACAGTAAACAGCCCAGTTAACCAGCCTGGCATGGGAATGAACACAGGGATGAATGCTGGCATGAATCCTGGGATGTTGGCAGCAGGCAACGGACAGGGGATGATGCAGGGGCAAGTCATGAACGGTTCAATTGGAGCAGGCAGAGGGCGACCTAATATGCCATACCCGAACCCGGGAATGGGTAGTGCTGGTAATTTGTTGGCTGAGACACTGCAACAAGGCACTCCACAGATGGGAGGGCAGGCTGGACTAAGAGGGCCACAGCCTGGAGCCATGAACAAGGTAAGACAAGCTAAACTTTATTACTTTCCTCATTGTTGACTTCGTTTAGTAAATTTTTTTCCTCTGCACTGTGGATTCTATAGGGTTTTTTCTTTAAGAATCCTATATGATGGATAAAATAGTTGATATGCTGCTTAAGTGGAGTTTGTGATAGTCATAGAAAGCAAAAATTGAATCTTGCATAACAAGCAAGACTATGGCTAAATTAAAGAGCCTATATTAGAAATCTTGTGACAGTAGAGATTATCCGTAACACTGAAAAGTAAGTTGATTCTATTTTATTCTGTTTTATGCTTTGTCTGTAACTGTATTTTTCCATCTAATGTGATGCTGGTATTGCGGATGTGATGGGAATCCATGAGAACCTTTTGGATGTTGTGGTGCTTTTTTCCTGTATGACAGTTAATGCAAGTATTTGTTGTCTGAGATCAACTGAATATTTGTGCTGTAGCAGATGCTGAGGCACATGCAGGTTTGAATTGACTGATCTGCTCACTGTATGTGCTGGGTATTCGAGTGAATGGTGGAGAATGCTTGTCTAAATGCCTGGAGACAATGTTGGGTTCTTAAGACTGTTAATCTGACTCAGTTCTTGTTTTAAATTTTGCAGTGGCTTTGTCTATAGGAGAGTAAATTGGAGAGCTAAAAAAAAATTAATTTTTTTTTTAATACTGAGAGGGAGATAAATGTCCTTTTGTAATCCAGGAGGTTGGAAGAAAGTTGTTGTCATAAGTCACCAAAAAGATGAGAGAGAACCTACTGGTTTAAGTAACAAAAGGATGTCTAAATTAAATTTTTGTCATGAACAATTAGCCATCTTAGAGTAGGAGCCACTTGAGTATTCTCCATTTTTTTGTGTTTTGATCAAAAGCCTAGAAAATACTTAAATGTTTTAGTTCAGTTTAAGTGGGTGTTTTGTGTTTCTTGGCTAATGAGGGAAGAGGTTTTTTTAAAATGCTTTGCAGTCCTAAATCTATCTTGAAATGCCTAGTCAGTTCACTTGGAAGACTTGGAATGATAAGTAACAGTCTATAAATGTATTTAAAACTTAAATCTAAAAAATGCTGTGTATTAATGGTTTTGCCATGCTTTAATATATTAGGTGAAATTACTGTAGTGTCTTGTGAATATTAATTATGAAATCCTTTGGTCTTAGTTGCTTGCTTAAGCTCAGTGTGCTAACTTTTGAGAGTGTGTGTGTATATATATGTTTAGTAATAAATTATATATATGTGTTTAGTAGTGAGTTGATTCTGTTGTCTGGTCATTTCAGATATTTTTGCCTGATAGGAAAGTTAATGCAAAGCTTGATTACTACAGTAGAAAATTTATATGTAGCTTACAGTAATAAGAAATATGTAGCTACTCGAAGTACTCTTGTATTGGAATTATGTAACACCTCATTCATTATTCCTGACTGTAAAAAAAAAAAAAAAAATTTGATCTTCAGAAGTCAAAAATTGACATATTGAGTGTTTGGATGAAATGCAACTTCATCCTTACTTACCAGAGCTAATGTAGGGTTATGCATAATAAACTCATTTATCTAAAATTAAAGAAAGGACATAAAATCAAGCTTTTGACCAATTTATTCTGAAATTAAATGTCTTCTTTCCTTCCTTAAATTCCAAAAGTGATGTACATCTAAAGTAAGAACACTTTATTCTTTTGAGAATATTCAGACCAAATACACAACAATTTCTGGTTTTTAGTTCATAGTCCCAGATTGATTAAAAATACTTTGGGTTTTTTAATTGCCGATAAAAAATCTTGGGGTTTTTTGTGTAAGTATAGTGGATATAGTCCTCATAAAGGAGTTGAAACTGTTGGATGAGAGAGAACAGTCTGAAATGGAGGCTGAAATTCCAGAATGTCTTCAATTGGTTTGGTTGTTGGCAGGGAGCCTGTGTTTCACTTCATACAGTAGAGTTAGCAAAGTCTGAAAACAGTAATGTCTGACTGTTTTATCTCCCCACCCATCTGCTTTTGGGTTTTCCCACCTACAAATCTTCAAAAAGTAGATGAAAACAGAGGACCTTAAGCAGTTGTTTTTAAAAGCCAGTTTCTCTAATTGGTAAATTTAGTAGTGTGTTGCTGTTAATGTGGGAGTTTGTGTAATAACTTCTGTAGGTTTCCTTCATTGCTGCAAAAAAAGTGCATTATCCAGAAGCTCTCCTTCAGTAGGAGGAAAAAAAAAAAAAACAGACGAGATGCTTTGGTTATGATTGTTCAACTTCATCATGCTGGCTTGCCAAAGTCAGCCCCTTTAGGTGGTGGGAGTGAGTTCTCAGTGAGAGAGCTCAGTGAGTTCTCTCTCAGTGAAATAGAGGTGTTTTGTGCAATGGTTTGTATGGAATAGCTTCAGTTTCCTGTGATGTTGAGTAATTGGGAGGGAGGATGTTCTGCTCCTTCTAACAGGCAAGTTGAGCTGGAAGAGGCTAGTCAGTTTGGAAAGTGGACTTGGTTACATTTCTACTGTGGAGTTACTGAAGTTTTCTTCCTCTCTTCCCAAAACATTGACTTGCAATAAAATGAAACACTTACTTTTCACATTAACTATGTACTTCTGACCTTCTCTAGTTGTGCTTGTTACTTTTAGGACTTGAAATCCCAAATATCGCTGTAAATTATTTCTGTTCGTAAACTTGTCCTGTCACAATCTGATGCTTCCATCCCGTGGTTTAATGCTGTAATTTTCTGTCCTGATGTAAGCAGTCACTGACATATGCAGAAGCAGTTCTGTCTCTGTGCCAGTAGCATGAGAGGCTGTGTTGAGAAACTAAACCTGACTCAAATTAAAACTCAGGTGGTCATTAAAAAAAAAAATTATTTGAATTGTTTTTCAGGTCCTGTTTATACTCATCAGTTGGAAAGCTAGTATCCTTATATTAGGGAGGGGATTTTTTAAACGAGTTGGTCTTGCCTGTCAGAGGAGGGTGTGAATCCTAGTTTGATGACAGTAGGGGCATAAAAACACCTGTGAAAGTCTGCCGTGAAAGGAAGTGTTAAAAGTTTGGAGGAGATGGAATTGTAACAAGTTTTGCTTTCTTGAATAGGTTTGTGTTTTCTGTGTGCTTGGTTTTGTGCAAGTTAAGAAGCTAATAGACATGCCTTTTACTCTTGAAATGGTGTTTTGGAAATTGTTCATAATGTTTGGGTTCTGTCATCATTTAAGTATTTTTCAGGCTTTTTGTTTCACTAGATAGTTTTACAACTTTGATTTAAATGTGAGCGGGTAGCTTATGACAAAGAATGAATTTGCTAAAAGCTGATTCACGTTTCCTGGTTTGAACCATTCTTCATTTGGAATTTTATCTAATTAAAACCTTTGTTTTGTTCTTCCACAGGGCTCTGAGAGTGCCCCGTTAGGGTCTTAACTGTCCAGCCTCCCTCATATGAGGGGAGGAGGGTATTTTGTATAAGTTGCTGTATGCATTTCTGTCGTAGCAGTGCTGTACTGCAGAGCGATGAAGTTCACCTGACCCTCAGGTCACTTACATTTCCTCTCTGACTGATTCAAGAAATGTTCCCTTCAGTAATGAAGTGGATGTGTAGGCAGTTCAGCTTAGTAAGGGCATTATTACTACCTCTGCTATGTGAGCATTTCACTTGAAACGTTTAGTTCCAGTAGTAATTCTTTGTCACTTGGTTTACTCTTAGAGTATGTACGAAACTCTTGGCTATGATTGGCTTTATCGGTTTAACTTCTGTTAAGAATATTCAATGGCAATATTTTGCAAAGACAAACATAATTTGTTAGAATCTCCTTAACTTCCTCTGAGTAGAACAATAAGAAATTTCATAATCAAAAATTTCTGTTCCAAGTTGAAGAGATTGAAGATGTCACTTTCAAATTGTGCAATCAGATTAAGAAAATAAAAGCATCATATGTTCCTTAGTGTCTTATTTTACATAGGTGGTCAGTGTTCTTTGTTGCCTTTCTTTTTTCAGTATCTATTTGATTCAACAGGTAAATGTATGCATACTGTTTAGAGTCTGTGACCAAGCCTACCATATGATCAAGTACATTAATCTATTCAAAGTGTAGTGTGAGTTCCAGTCTTTGGCTTTCTCTTCTTTGGTAAACCAAGGTGTGGAAAAAAAATGAATAATTGCTCACTTTATTCCAGAGTAAGAGAGGAATGTTTGTTTATGAGGGAAAAATGAAACAGTGAAGACTTAGACTCCAAGTTTCTGGAATGGCATGGGGAGTTCCTTGCAGAAATAGCAGTGACATAAAGGTCGTGTCTTGAAATAGGTATCTTAAAATACTATGCAGTTAAGTGCAAGGAGTAATAATTAATAACAGTCTTTGGAAAGAATGAGCAGACACCACTGCAATGTAGGTAAAATGTAGTTAGGGTATGCCTGAGTTCAGTAATGCTCTACTAGTCAGTAGAATGTAATATACAGTAAATTCTTGTTTTTAAAGACCCAGCTAGAAGTTACTAAAATTAAATTTCCTGTGTGAGGAAAGTTAATTAACTTTCACTTGTGAACCTGTGGATATGGAAAGACACTAGATACCATCAGTATAGCCTTAAACTAGTCCATGCACTGCAGTTTCCCTGATAGAGATACACATAATTGATACTGTGATTGCTGGATTCTTTGAAAGAATGTTATTAAAACTTAATTCTATTTGTTTACTTCTCTGTGCTGTTAGTTATCTTCACAAATCTAAAAGCTTGTCATGGTTCAATACTACTGCTGATATCTATCTGTTTTTCAAATATTAGACTGTTAATGAGGCAGTTGTTATTACAGAGAAACAGTAGAGTATTTGCAATGTCTGTGTGCATACCTGTAGCAGGTATTCCTTTTCAATTTGTAGTCTGTGATATTAACAGTAAAACTAGAAGCAGAGTTAGTCACTTGACCTTCTTCTGAACTGAAGATGCATGTGTTTCATGACATTACAACAAAACCTTGGGGAATTTCCTCTGCTGTTGTAGTTACTCCTCTTAGATGGGGGGAGTACCTGAACAGCCCTATCTGATGCTGCTTGTAAACTAGGATGTTTCCTGAACTCATGTCATCCATGGTGAGAGATACACACCTTTCACCATTCTGGTATTGACAGCCCCTGCTTCCACTGGATGCAGGAAAATTAAGTTGTTTTCTATTGTGTATGTAAAAGGTGGAATCATTTGAGATTACCTTTGCCTTCTATCAGTCACCCATCATCATTTTATGATCTTCCTTGTTTTCTTCTTTATTGTGAATTGGATTTCTGTCTGGTCTTCCTTGTGTGCAAATTCTTGCATATGTGATGAAATTAAGTTAAGCTGTAAAGTGAGGAGAGGAAGAAAAACTTTGGGTGGATATATGAAGAGAAGTAGGAAGGGCAGTGAAAGGAAGTGGTGGCCAGGAAGAGTAAATAGTGTACTTGCTGACTTGTAGCTATAATTAAGCCATGTATGCTTTTGCATTGTATTTCAGATGAAGCCTTGTACTTCTCTTATGCCGTGGTACTAACACCACCTTTCTTTGGCTAGTTCTTCTGCACTTGGTTGTTTATCTATCCCCTCCCAATAGATCATTGATGTGCTGATGAACTGTGTGTCAGTCTTTCTGATTGTTGCCTACTGATAAAATTATACAGGATTTTGATCTTCTTTCTGTTGTCATGAGGCCATGCATTTCTTCCTGTTAGATGCTTTCTTTTATTCATGTTTCTCAACATGTCACAGCAAATAACATGAGCATGCTCCTGCTTCTTGTGCAGGGTCACAAGGCTGCCCTGTGCCAGGTTGAGGTTTGCCTAAATGACCCTTCTCTTGACTCAGTCTAGAGTTGCATGCAGATGGTTGGTGTCAGGTTAGTCTGTGATGCCAGAACTGGGGGACATTGCTGTGAAGTTCAGCTGAGGATCTGGCTGAAGGAGGTGTCAGTCTCACCTGGATCAAGTCATGGCTGCTGATTTGTTCAGGGAGACCTTGAGGAATTTAGTTTTTAGCATCTTAGGTGTTGCTTGAGTGTCTGGCTTTGGGTTAGTTTGATGAGCTTGCCCGTCAACCTGGCCTGAGCTTCTCTGGCCTTTGCCTCTCCTGTAACCTGAAGTGAGAAAATATTACCCCTGTAAGGAGCAGCTAGGCTGAGCTGGGCATGTAGTGTTCTGCTGCCAGGTTGCTTGGCACAGTGGGGTGGAGGGGGAGGGGAACCAGTGTTTCTGCCATGGAGGGAGCCTTGTTGGAGGGGACTGGTCTTGCACCCCCAACAGTGCTAGTGGCTGATGCTTGAGAGAGCATTAGAGATCCTTGTGCTGAGCCAACTTGATTAGTAATTTGAAAAAGTCAGATGCTTCACATAAAGTTTGTGTCCAGCTTTGTTGCAAATATAAATGTTGACTGGCTTGGTGAAACCTCATCTGTGAGTTTCATTAGAAAGCTGTTTTGGGTAACATAGCAAAAGTGATTTTTTAAGTCTAGATTTGGGTTTCTTCCCCTGTAGTCAGGATAAAGCTGGCTCACAAGGCCACAGTTACTCTGAATCCTTTGATATCAGTGTCTGAAGTCTCCAGTTGTCTGAATTGGACATCTTGATTTCTCCCTGTAAGACCAAGTTGTGAAAATGTGTCTTCATCCTTTAATTCAGAATTGTTTTTTGTATTTAAGATTGATAGTGTAAGTTACAGAAGTTGAATGGGGCTGGGGCTTTGCTACGCTCTCAGATGTCAACTGACTTTGGGAGCCATAATTGTTAATGAACTTGAAAACTTTGCTCAGAAATGTACGGTTTGGGGGATGTCCTTGCTTTCAAAACTCTCTCTGGAGCCAAAGGGATCAGGTTATCTTACAGGAAAACATAACTTGTTTTCTTAAGGGACTAATTCTCACTGTTGGGCTTTCGTTAAGCCTTGAAAACATGTTCATCAATTTGAGGTGGCAATGACAATGGGGAATATTTCCGAAAGTATGTTTGCTGACTCCTTTTGCTTTCCTTCTCCCTTTGCCTTCTGCCCAACTTGCATATAAGATCTTGCTAGTCTTCTGAGGGAGAGGAAAGGAAGGCTTTGGGTCTTACCTGTCCTGGTTTTGGCAGCAGCTACTTCATTGGTCACCACAGGTGTATTCATTGGGGTTGAGACATGGCAGTGGAAAGGAAGGCTTTTAGTTCTGCTTGATCATGACATAGTTTGTTTTTTTGCCATGTGTAGAGATTCTTTTCATTGCTCTCTAATGAATTACTGCTGTGTGATTATGGTTATTGCTTATGTGTGGAGGAGGGGGGCTGTCCTCAAGTGAATTCACTTGTGCTTATCAGATGTCTAAAGTGGCTGGTTCTTTAGTGAATTTTGTATTCCTTTCCCTGTAGCTTGAGTTTGATCCTGCCTTATTTTGTAAATGCAAACACTGAAGGCTGTTATAATGGATTGGAGGTTGTTACAGCCTGAAAAAGGGAAGTGTAACTAATTGCAGGTAATCTCAGGGCATGTTGGTTACTTCTAGTGCAGGTTGAAGAAGCTTGGTGAGCAGAAACAAGATGTTTCTGCTAGGGGAGGATGCTTTGAGAGTAAGTGTAGGAGTGATTAGAAACAAGCTTACCACAGAAGTTATGTTCTTCTTTGAATTCAAGAAAATGCTTTGAACCAGAGCATCAAGGAGACTGGACCTTGTCTAGTCAAATGCTAATGTGAGTTAAAACAACACAGCTCTTTAAAGTATTTTTGTGCCTTGTTTTTGAGTTATGGCTCCTTGAGGATCCTGCCTGAGTAATGGTGAGAACCTGGTAATCTTAACAAAAATCTCCAGTTTTTCTGGTCCTCTGTGTCTAGTTCTTTTGGTCCTAGAAGGCCAAATTTCCCATGGAAAGTAGATGGGAATGCAAGGAATGGAAAAAAATATCAGAGGACAAACAACTTTATTGGCAAGATTGCTCCTTGTTCTTTAGGTTCTGGGTGTTCCAAGACAACAAATGGTATATTCTGGTGTGCTAAAACTGTTGAATATGCATGTGGCTTCTATGAAACATGGATCTATTTCCCCAGTGAGCAAATGGTTTGATAGATTTGTTTTATTTGCCGAGTTTCTACCTGTCCTCTCCTTTGGGTACTCTCTAGTACTGCTGACTGCAAACGAATTGGTGTGACTGTGTGAGGTGTTACCTGTGACTGTGATGTATTCTTAAATTGAAAATGTTTGTGTACTGATAATGCACTATCATTGTTATGCCTGTCTGGAGAGGAGCTGTGGAAGTGCTAGCAGTTGAGTAGGATGTTTTTGGGATAAACGGCTGATATGAATGAAGATGGTATTGTCTCCATTTGGAGTCTGCATAAGTGCAAGGAGGAGAACTCAAGTCTGGAAGAATTATGTAGTCCATGATTTGTGTGTCAGTCTCACAATCCAAATTTGTGATTCAGAAATCTGAAATGAGAAATCTGTTGAACCAAATATTTTATAAAGAAATAATCAGGCCACTTCTGTCCACTCAGATCTCAAAGATTGGTAAGTTGGCTTTGTTGTGTTTACAGGAGCTGTCTAGTTGAGGAGTTGAATGCTGTGTGATGGGTAAACCTGTGAACACGAAGGAGCAGGGGGAGCGTGCGGATCAGTATTGCATTGCAGCTGGTTCATGACTGTGATCACTCTTGCTTCTCTGAAGTACAGACTTACCTTTTGCATTGTGAACTTAAACTAGCTTACTTGAACATCTTACCATTTTAATTCCTAGATGGGAATGATGAGCAATCCCAGCCCTTATGGCCAGCCCTATAGTCAAAATACTGGGCAGCAGATTGGAGCCAGCGGACTTGGCCCTCAGATGCAGAATAAAGCTGGACTGCAGAATAGCTTACCACAATTTCCAATGGACAAGAAGCCAGTTCCTGGGGCAGGAATGCCTAACATGGTAAGTAGAATGAAAGGTGTATTCAGAAAATGTTGTGGTAAAGAGCAGCAATATGCTTTGGTCTTGCCACGTTGTGAGTTTTTTGCAGCTGTCATGCCCAGTGTGGATATGTGCTCTGAATCCACACAGAATGCACTTGTTTCAATTCCTAAGACTGATATGAGGGAGAGGGCTGAATTGCGCTTTCTGTGTTGATAAACTGCATCTCCACTCTGACCTTCAGACCCTGTTAACAGGGAAAATGAAATGCAGCTCCTGAGGTGACGTGAGCTTTGCAACCTATTTGGACATCTCTACTCTCCTGCCCCATCCCTTCTTTTGCTGTTGCTGTATTGGCTCCCCTTCTCCTCAGAGTATCTCTGTCTGGAGAATTGTTTTCCTGCTTGTACTTGCTGATGCTTTTGGGAAAAAGAAATGTCCCTTCTCAAACAGGTATTACCTGTGATAGGACTTAGAAACCTCAGCTGTGTGTTCGTTCTTGTTGAGAATTACGTGAACACGCACAACAGTCCTGATGCTGGAGGTGATTCCCTGGCAATCTGGTACCTTTCCCTTTTACCTCCACTTTTACTGATGCAGGACTTAAGGAAAGGAGAAGTGAGAATGGTGGGAAAAGTGGATAACCCAAGCCTGTAAATACCAGTGCCTCACCACATACCTTAACGTTAAATTCCCTGGCTTGAGCTTAGTGCTGATGCCTCATTATTTTCGAAGCTTAAATTGGTTAGGCGTATGACATGCAACATGTCTTGTAGATTTTTTTTCCTATATAGATATATATATTTTTTTTTTTTTAATTTAGGAAACAAATTAGTATTTCTGAACATGGCTTGTGCTTCTCCCTGCTTCAAATTCCACTCCCACACACCCCCTGGGAGGGTCAGTCTATTGATCTTACTACTGTTGCTGAAAAAGCATTTCCAGTTAACTTAAGTACCTTTAAGTTTAAAAAGAGCTCAGTCCTGTGAGTTTTATTTAATGGTTTTTTAAGTTTAGCATGAAACATTGGAAAACGAGTGAACCAGTTGGTTGTATGAATAATAAAAAAGCAGCCAAAACTTTTTCAGAACCCCAGCTGTCAAGTTTGTGTTCAGTGCAGAGCATGTACCCATGCTACCCAGCTGAACATAGGAACTTAAAATTGCTGCTCTCCCAGTTGTTTAGAATGCCAGGCTGTAACCAACACAGTTACAGTGATGTTGAAACGTGCACAGACCCTGAGGGCCTGACTAATTGGTGAAGTCTCCTTGTACAATGAAGGGTTAATACTAGTAGTCAAGAGCTACAGGAGAATTGGTGTTTAGAAATACATGTAGCTGAGGTCTAAAGATCTGGATATCTCCAGAAATATCCTGTAGAGCCTCTGGGAAGAGTCAGTTAGAAACTGAAGTGATACAAGCAACATAGAGTACCTGAGCCTTCCTTATTTGAGTATTCCTCAAATGTCACTTGAAAGGAATACAAAGGATTCTGAACAACTAAAGGGAAGCAGAGAAGACAAACTAGATGTTGCCATACGTGCCATTAGTTCTGTGGTGTTTATTATCCTGAAGTTGTGCTTCATCTCTAGCACAGACTAGGAGATGCTTGTTTTGAATGCCTGTGTGCAAGTTTGGTGATGGAGAAAAGTTAAAATGCTTCCCAGAACTTCCCTTTCATTCTCCTTTTGTGGGAGTAGTCAACTTGAGACACCTTATACTGAGAGGGAAACCTATTCACTCTAAAATGTGCTTTCTTCCATTAATGCAAGAATTGTGGATGCAACTTTTTAGCCCCCAAAATGAGGAGATTTGAGATCTAAATGCTATTAATATTTTCTGGTTGGTCTAACACTGCAAATTAACCTGTGAGCACGTGCAAAGGTCTGCTGGGCATTGATAAGGCAAGAGCTAGGACTAATAGAGTGATATGGGGAAGAAATTGTGACTGGTGAGAGAATCGCCAGGGCTGTTGCTAAGGGGTGTTTTTAATGAGTCCTCCAGAACTACATATAGGTGGGCTGTTTCCTTAATCATAGAACGTAGCAGTAGTTGTTTTTCTTCTTGGACTTTCTCTTGTGTTGCTGTTTACTTACTAAATGAATTTTTTTCAAAAATATATTTATGTCTGGGAATTTCTTTTCCGCCTTTTTCAGGGCCAGCAGCAGGCTCCTCAGGTTCAGCAAGCTGGGATGGGGCCTGCAGCTTCTCAAGGAATGGGGTCTGGAGCACCGACAGCAGATCCAGAAAAGCGCAAACTCATTCAGCAGCAACTCGTTCTCCTCTTACATGCTCACAAGTGTCAGCGTCGAGAGCAGGCCAACGGGGAGGTGCGGCAGTGCAACCTCCCTCATTGCCGAACCATGAAGAATGTCTTGAACCACATGACACACTGTCAGGCTGGCAAATCTTGCCAAGGTAAGGGAGGAGTGGTTATGTAGATGAGGTCAACGTTTGAGGGAGGAGAAGGGCTCCTAGAAAGAGATGGACTAGTGGGTGACTTGGGAAATAAGGTAAAGAAATTCTGTCTTATTTGCTTAAGACTGGGAATTGTAAGCAACTTCTGAGCCTCTAAAGTTTAGGCAAGTTAGAAGGGATAAGATACAACAAAGATGAGTAAAAATCTTTTGCCTATTAATAACTCACTGTAAGATCTTTTAGATGCTGCCTTGTTTAAAGGTAGACACAACCAGGAATCTGAAAGTAGGAGTCTATCTGTCTTCCTTAAAGTGAAGAGATCAATCTCAAGCAATACCAAGCCATGAATTTGACTGCTATTGGCACTCGGAACCTCTATCTGTCCTAAAAATGTAATGTCCTACTAAAATGTAGTCTCTCTGTTTGATAGCCTAGGCTCATCTGGATTGTGCCAGTTGTTGACTTCTCACTTTCTTGGCACAGTCTGCTTGATACCTGAGCTATATGGAGTTATCCTTCAAACCATGGAGATGTATGCTTGGGTGTATCACATGGGGTTTTTGAGTAGGCTTTAGTTGAGCCAATAGTACAAGAAGAAATCTGGCTACATTTTCAGGGCTAGTTAATGCTGAACTATTTCAAATAATACTTTATTGACTTGCATTGATGTAGATATGTGCCCTGAGAGAAGATGCTGCTCTCTGCCCAGTTTGTGATGACCATGTGGAGATACTGGCAGTAGTTTATAAAAGTTTTTCGTTCCTTCTCTTTCTCAGTGGCACATTGTGCATCTTCCCGACAAATCATCTCTCACTGGAAGAATTGTACAAGACATGATTGTCCTGTATGTTTGCCTCTCAAAAATGCTGGGGACAAAAGAAATCAGCAATGTAAGTCTACTGGGGAATTGTCTGTGTTGAATAAACCAAAAAATGCATGTTGGGGGTTAAACTTCCTTGCACCCATGTGGTACTGGTAATGCTCTCTAACCTGGGAACATGTTAATGAGATTTTTCTCTTGTTTTAATCTCAGAGTATTTTTCTGACTCTGATTGCTAGTGTTTATGAAAGCTTTCTAACTTTATTGTATTATTCTATCAAGAGAGTGATATGGGTGAACAAATCATAGCTCTCTCAACCAAGTGATTGGCTTTTCATTACTGCTTCTTCCAGCTGGACGGTTTCTGGAGACAGATGTGCACGCACACGCACATTGCATCATTTCAGCTCTGATACTTGGTTCTATCTTCATTCTTTGTTTGCATCAGATGTCACTTCCCCTTTCTCTTTATGTTCCCTTGGTCTCCCTGCCAAAATGTTTGGCAAGATTTTTGTCATTGTGCTATCTGTACGTTTTTTTTTTTTTTCCTTCCTTTAATGTTACTGTAGGCTCTTCTCATAACTAATGTGAGCTATTTCTTGGTTTAAGAAAACAAACAAAAAAAACCACAAAGGGCTGGTGGAGAGCTATATGTACCCTTTAGCCTCTATGACATGGTGTGCCTCTGTTTTCAGTTTGAAGCAAGCAGATGTGTCCTAAATACTTAAGAGTGGGATTTCCTCTAAGCAGCCCAAAGGGAAAACAGCATGTTGGATTGGCTGGTTGGGTGAAAACTTGTCTCTGTTTCGTGACAGGTTTTTTGGATCTGTTCCTTGCATGTTTCTAGGAGATGCTTTAGTTCTGAGCAGCCAGTGTGCTCTTTTTCTGGCCCTGTATTGGTGGGCCTCTCTGGCTGCCTTCTGCTGTCCTCACTGACTCCGTGTGTCTCTTGCAGCGCTGCTGGGCGGAGCTGCGGTAGGACTTGCCAATACCGGCTCTGTGGGCGTGGGGCAGCAGACAACACCCAGCATAAACACTACCAGTCAGATAGACCCCAGCTCCATCGAGAGAGCCTACGCAGCCCTCGGACTGACCTATCAAGGGAACCAGATGCAGACACAGCCCCAGGCTCAAGTGAAGAATCAGCAACAGGGACAGTCACCTCAGGGTCTGCGCCCTATGAATCCTATGAGTAAGTTTTTCTGTTAGTGTTAAAATGCAAACTGCAGGCAACTTCCCCATGCTACATCTAATGCAAATTTTCCCAACCTACTAGCTTAATACTGCTAGTTAATTTGCAAAAGGTAGGGCTTTGCAATATTTTAGACTTGAAGTAGCAAGTTACTCAGTGGAGCAGGAGCATTAGAGGGCCCAGGTGCCTTCTCCTGGAAAACCAGTTTCTTTGGGAAAATGATAATTTTTCAAGGCTTTTGGGGTTTTTTTTGGTAGCTTTATAATTGTGCTGTAATGCAAGTTTTGGGCTATTGGGGAGTTTTTGATTGAATATGCAGGCATTGGAATGCCAGCACTCAGGTGTATTTCTCTGTCACTCAAAGTGCAGCATTTTACATCTCAGATATGTAATGTTTGTTTTAAAAAATGAAAAATAGTAAATAACTGACGTCCTCCCTGAATCCTGTTGTGTGATCTAACATAGTTCTAAATTGTCTTGGTGGCTTATTGCAACATCATAGGACTACATAAGAATTTCAATTCAAAGTGCAGTTAATTGGAACCTGGCTATCATTGGTGTTAAATAAAGTCACCTTTAACCATCAAATCTAAGTTTGATAATTTGAGATTACATCACAGGACTTTTTCTTACTCCTAGATGTTTGCTTGTGTTGCATAAGTAGATGTGGTTTTTTTAGTGGAAAAGAGGAAAGAAGAACTGGTAGTGATTTATCGCAAGCTTGTATGGGATTGCAGTGATCCTGCCTACGTGTCCCATGACAAGCTTGTGTGCAAATGAGAGATTGGTGCAGAAACACACAAACTACAGCCTGCAACCAACTGCTGCTTTCCTCTGCAAAGGGATTCTGCTCCTGAGTTACTCAGGAAAAGGTTGCTGGGTAGAGTAGACTTGTTAATGAGATGACTGACCCTCATAGATGGCATGTGACTTGCTAAAACTTTACCTTCCAGTGTGTAAAAACAGAGGAAAGGGCAAGGGGTCCTGAGAGCTTAGTCTTAAAACAATAATGTTAAAATAATACAATTTTCTATTGTGTCTTAGAGTTTTTTCTGAAGCAAAATGATTGCTATTCTTTTATGTATGTAATTACTTATAGACAGTGTTTGGCCTGTGCATTTGTTGCAGAACAGTGGGCATTCTTTGTACAATTGCTAAGAAAATATAATGAAATAGGATTGAAAAAGCTCTTGGGAGTGTGAAGAACTGCAGCTTAATGTAGAAAGGACAAGCATGGAGAATGTAGACTTTTGACTGTCACTTCCTTATTAGGAGTGGGTGGCTAAGGAGGGAATTACAACAGGTGAGATAGGGATTACCAGGTCATGGCCTACAGGAAGACAGGGCGAGTTTAGGAGAAAGAGCAGGATTTGATGAGGACTGCTGTGTGAAAAGATGCAGTCTTGAATGGCTAAAAAAAAAAGGTGGGTTTTTTTGACAGTTGAAAAAGGGAGAGTTAAGTTTGTTGTCTCACGTGCCAGTGTGCTCTCAGATGGCAAAGTGGATTTGAGAGGAGGAAAAGGACTAAGGGAAGGGAGTTTTGGAACAGATTTATGAAAAATCTGTTAAATACTTGGTTGTGGTATTAGGGATATGCATTAGGCTTGATACACTTAATTTCAGTGGGTTTCTCTTGTATGCAGTGTGTAATTTTGCTTGAAATACAGATTCTGTAGGATTCATATAAATACATGTGAAGCTTGGTAATGGCTTTCATGTTATTTGCAGCTTCACAAATGATCTGTTTGGAAGCTGCAGACAGAAATATGCTGCATTTTCTTTATTTGAGAATAACTGAAGTGTATGAAGACAATAGGCAATTTTTATGGTGATTAAGATCTGGTGTGATTCAGAAAATCAGATTTTGTTACGCAACAAATTAGAGGTGTTTCCTGCAAAGGATTGTCAGATTTTCCCTCTTATAAGCATTGTAGTTAGTTGTAGGATCGTAAGTATGGAGTGGGTGAGAGGGGATCTTGTCTGATGTAGGTGGTAGTTGATGTTTTATGTTTTTGAAGCCTTTGTGAATATATATCCTAAGATTCTGCAGGAAAAAACCCCAACTGCTTCTAAACAAAAAAGCAGAAGTAGTTGGAATCTTTCATTAGAGAGTCACAGGAAAGGACTCTGAAACACAATATTTGCAGCAAATTGAAATCACTTGTTTGTTGGTAAATTCAGGAAGATGTGCAGAGGAGTAATGGGCTTGATGCTTCATTTGGAGGTCACCAGTGTTGTGCCTCAGGCTTTAAGTTTGTAAAAAGGTGAAGAGAGCAACAGGGAATTAAATTCCCATCATGAAAGTCCAAGTACTTGAAAGTCTACACCCTTGTTGTTGCTGAACAATTACTGATTTTGCGTGGTAAATGGGGTCTTCATTTTTTCTGTATTCTTCTGTTTTCTAGGTGCAAATCCAATGGGAGTGAATGGAGGAGTAGGGGTTCAACCCCCTAATCTGCTGCCTGACTCAATGTTACATTCAACCATGAATTCTCAAAAGTAAGTTGAATCCTTTGTACCCAATGATTTTGTTTTGATCTCATGGCACTTCTTGCATAAACAGTGGAGTAAATGCCATTGATGGCTATCTCTCCCTTTGGATTTTGTAGCTTCTGTTGCAGTTTTCCAAATCCTTGGGTAGAACAGCATGTACTCTTTCCTAGTGTTGTTTGGTGCAGCTATTTCTGCAGTTTGTCCATTGATTAGGGAATGGCTGAACTAGCACTTTGTCCTATCATTATTCTGAAAGAGGCTGTGACTGTAAGATGATTAAGCTGGGGCTAGACTTTCGCCCTCAATTCTTACTCTGTTTTTGAAGCCCCATGATGAGTGAAAGCGCCAATGTTGCCAGTTTGGGAGCCATGCCAACAGCTCAATCATCTAATACCGGAATTCGAAAGCAGTGGCATGAGGACATCACTCAGGATCTCCGAAACCACCTTGTTCATAAATTGTGAGTAGCTAATATCAAAATAATCTCCTGTTGGGTGAGCTGCTGCCCCAGAGGTGTACTGGGGGCAGAAGGGTTGCAGAAGGAAGCTTGACTTGCAAAACTAGAACGCCAAGGAGTGAATTTTGTCAGGATGCATGAGAAGGGAAAGCAGAAGCCCAAAAGCTGGAGCTGCGTCTCCTGGTTTGGGGCTGTTGTCTTGTAAGTTTCCCACTCTGTACTCAAGCCATCTACAAGGGGCAGTGTGCAGTCTGTCACCAGATTTGCTTGCTGCTTTGTGTTCAAACCACTGGGGTTAATGCTGGTCTGGGAACTTTCCAATCACTTGCGTGCATTTTTTTAATATTTTTTTTCTCTCCCCTCAGAGTCCAAGCCATATTTCCTACTCCTGACCCTGCAGCACTGAAGGATCGACGTATGGAGAATCTGGTGGCATATGCTCGGAAAGTGGAAGGGGATATGTATGAATCAGCAAACAGCAGGGTGAGAGGCCATCCCCTGTTGTCTAGTTCTGTGTATTTCTACCTTGATCCTGTAGTGACTGGGGAGGCAGAGGAATGAAAGCACAGATGGGACTCCTAAGCTGCAGAAGCAAGTGTTTAGGGGCTGCTGGATGGGGTCTAGGAACCAACCAGTTGAAGACTGCTGCCTGGGTGTGCCAGGAGTTGAGATGTGCTGTGCCTGAGAGTTGTCACAATCCCCTAAAGGCAGTGTTGAAGCTCTTCCCTGTGATTGTCCCAGAGAAGTGTTGGACACAAGTGTTAGACACAATATCTGGTGTTTGTCTAATAGTTGAGAGCAGGGCCCATAGTGTTGCCCCTTTTTCCCTTCCTGTCTGTCTGACAGTCCCTGCAAAGGGGAAGACCACCCCCCAAAATGTCTGTGTAAGGCTACTTTGCAAGTTTGAATCACTGGGACATGTTGCCTTAATGTGTGTGTGATCGCCTTTCTTGGCTTTTATTCCTCCCCATCAGGCAGAGTATTATCACTTGCTAGCAGAGAAGATCTACAAGATTCAGAAGGAGTTGGAGGAAAAACGAAGAACCAGGCTGCAGAAGCAAAATATGATCCCAAATGCTCCAGGCATGCCACAAGCTCCCATGAATCAAGGGCCCAGTATGGGACAGCCACAGCCAGGAATGTCTGCAAGTAAGAACCTTTGGGTTACTGATTACCTGATGCAGGAAATCCTGTACTGTCGTTTCAGTAGGCTGGTGACCATTTAGCTATTCATGGGTACCTGACTTGTTTGTGGGCTACTGTTCATGGTTGTACCTTGAAAACATGCTTCAAATATGTCCCCACTTTCTGGGGTTTTTCTGTTACTGGGATGCAGTTATATCTTCAAGGAAGCTCCTGAGTTTGCCTCACACTTTGAGGACTCTTTAATGATGTTTAGTTACTGTATACATTTACTTTCATTATACACGGGTTTTAATGTATAATTCTCCCTAAAATGTTTGGTGGATAAATCTTGGTGGTCTGCTGAATAACATTATCCTATTTCAATGTCTTTTTTTCCAGATGGTCCTCTTCCTGACCCAACCCTGATACGTGCCAATGTGCCAAACCAGATGATGAATCGCATGCAGGCACAGCCAGGTAAATATTTGAAGAAAATTTGCTACTGTGTTTTTTAAAGGAACCTTGGAATTGGACTGCTCCTACTGAAGTATCAGAGACCTTGTTTCATGTGCAGTTTTTAAATTTGATTAAGAAAATAGCTATCTATTTGTCTTACATAACTATATAATAAATATAAAACACTAGTAGCATTTCATCTTGTGATTTTGAGCTGCACATTAGCTGCTTGCTTTGTTAAATAAAGAGCTTGATGCTTTTGGAATTTCTGATCATGTGTGCATAGGGTGATGGGATCAGCCAGCTCAGGTGAGGACATGTTGGTGGCAGAGGGAATGTGGTGAGAATTACTGCTTGCAAAAAAAAAGGGGCAGAACCTTTGTTACACATTCAAGATGTGTTATAGCCAACGTGCAAAGTACTTGAAGTTAAGATGCAGCTTGAGATTCAATAAGTGAATTTCTGATACATAATTAAGATAATGTAACTTTCTGTAGAAAGTTGATCTTCAACAGCAGGTGTGACAATCAGTATTTGTTGCATGTTACAGTAGTTCTCAAACTTAATGGGTTGTAATAACAGTGGAAACAGATGTCTTGAAGGGGAAAAAGCGGGTCTGTATTCTGAACGAGTAGGTAGCTTGAACACTCTTTAAAATTATTCCGCGTATCTAGTTAATAGAAGGCAATATTTGATTGAAAGCTGGTTGCTAGAAAGCAAAATTAGAAGGAAACAGCATTTCTTCTCCAAATGTTGAATGGTGCCTAAAGGAGACCTCAGGCTTTTGTTTACAAGTGGTTTTTTTGGCACACTCATAGGAATGAATCAGTTTGGCCAGATGAACATGCAGCTGTCACCGATGGGACCCCGACAAACCCCTCCTCTTCAGCACCCTGGACAGCTAAGTCAGGCCGGGGCCATGAACCAGGTCAGTATGCCTTCCCTCCAGGGTTGATTTCACAGGATTGCTTCTCTTGACTGTGGTTTCCTTAAAACCAATAAATAAAATAAATTTTAAAATAAATCAAGCATTACTTCTTCATTCTCTTAGCCCTTTAGTTTCTGGCTTTTGCATCTCCTCTAAGATCTGTCTGAAATATAGTAAATCTTTACGTCTTTGTGGTAAGAATTGCCTAAAAATTAAGTTAAAGTGGCTTTTTGTTGCATCCTTAAAACAAGGAACCAAAATAAATCTTAAGTCACGATCCCAATCTGAAATCATTATCCTTTTACTTAGCTTTTAAGAGAAATCATAATGAATTCTGTCTTTTGAGAGGAGCTATAAGCAGGCTTTTCATGTTGATCCTACAGATAAGTGGCGAGCATCAACTTCTGTAGCAAGATAAATTTTTGGGGTGTTTTTTTTTTTTTTGGTAAAATGTAGTGAAGGTGTATGCATATTGTGTGAAATTAGTTCCTTGCTTTTCAAAACAGATGGGATTTCCTTCACGTATGCAGCAACCAGGAGTTGGCCAGCCTTCTGGTCAGAATCAATTTCTACAACAGACTCAGTTCCCTGCTTCTTCCCCGGGAATGAACACAGCGAGCATGCCTATGACTCAGCCTGGCAATCAGACACCAGTAACTCAAGTAAGTTTCTGATTTCTTGAAGTTGTGTCAGTGAGCTTTGTCATATACTTGTTCTGTTTGTTCAGTTTGTAGTAATGGAGAAAACCTTGTTTCCTCAAGAGACTTTTGGAATTATAGTCAACCAAATTCATTTACTGAGACTTTTCATTTTCCTCATATGGCACTGGGGATGGCAAGGATGAAATACTGTTGACTTGTTCTCAGGCTTAAATTTAAGTGTTAGAGAGGAATTGTTATTGGTTTGTTTTTATGGAGCAAAGAAAAAATTGTGACTCAGCATGCAGTAATTAAGATTTTCTTGCTGAACAGCGAAGCAGCAGAGCCTGAGAAATTTAAGACGTGGTAGAATAAGTCATTAGAAGGCATGTCTATCCAGGCCCGTGTTGCTGGCTTTGGGGGATTAGGAGGGTTATCACTACTGAAGATCTGAATTTACAGTCTAGCAGTTTCCTTTCTGTCCTCTCCCTCTCCCTTTTCAGCAAGAACCTTTCAGGCCAGGAAGAAGTAGGGAACGTCAGTTTGCTTCTCATTGATGCTTCTTCCTAGTTTGCAGGCAAGATTATTGTGGAGTTACAGTTTTTTATCTTGACCAATACAATTTTTTTTTTGTAATTTTATAATGGTAGAGTTACAGCTGTACTTATTTGTGATGATAAATTCAGTTTCTAGTCCTGGGGGTGGAGGCATGGGCACACTAATGAATGCAGTTTTTCACTGTGGTGCATTGTCCCATATTCAGGATGTACAAATCTGCAGGTTTTAGAAAGAAATGCTTTGCAAACCGGGAGTGTAGGTGTGCCATTTTTAAAATGTAACAAATATAAGTTATTTTATTGAAACTTTTCTAAGAGAGATGAATAAATTATAAATCAGCCTTATGTTTGTGTAGAACAAAATAAATCAAGTAGACCATTTCTGCTTTTGAAAGAGTTTTTAAAAATGAAGCAGTTAGTTTGTCACGTTTTTTAAAGTACACTGTGGGAAAGCAGACAATTGACAGTAATTTCTGCTTTTCTGTTTCAAGTCATTGCAAACATGTACCTGTTTTCCCACAGGCACAAATGACCAGCGCTTCCTGTCCTGTGAACTCTCCTGCAATGGCTCCAGGTTCTCAAGGGAGCCATATTCACTGCCCACCTCTTCCACAGCCTCCCATGCACCGAAATTCTCCTTCTCCGGTACCTAGCCGAACCCCAACGCCTCACCACACGCCCCCAGGCTTGGGATCCCAGCAACAGCAGGCGGCAGCAGCGGCTGCCACCACTGCCCCCACATCTGCTCCTCAGGCAATGCCACCTGGACCACAGTCCCAAACTATGCACCCCCCTCAAAGGCAGACTCCAACGCCTCCGCAGGCACAACTGCCTCCACAAGTCCAGCCTCCAGTTCCAGTTACCCCTTCTGCAGAGCAACAGCAGCAGCCCTTGTCACAGCAGAGCACGACCGCGTCTGTTCCCACACCAACAGCACCGCTGCAACCTCAACACCCCACAACACCTGTAAGGAAATACTTTCAATTGTGCTTTCCATGCAAATGTTTGTGTGTAAGGTTTAATTTTCAGTTGTGTGCTCCTCGCTTGTTTAATATTAAATAGGGGGTTTTTGTATTTGGGAAGTAACCTTTTTCCATCAAGACAAGTCTGTAGATCATCTGTTGTTTCCAGAGAGAAAGTATTTTTCAGTATTCTAGTGCATGTTTTGAAAATCACTGTGAAACATGGATGAGACTTTCGGTTATGTCTACATAAGCATAGTGCTTGTATACAGTAGGGAAACAATGTTATTTTCTGTATACCAGGCCTTCCAGTGCATGCTTCTGATGCATGTTTTCTGATAGGGGGAAAATTTTTGGGGTGTATTCTTCAGGCAAAGCAAATAGAAGGAGTAGAGTGCTTTTAAATTTGATGGAAATATAGTATAGGTAAGGCATAGCTTAGAGAAAGAAAAACAGGTTCATTAGAAGCCTGTTTGTAATGTGTTTTGTTCTCTCAGCTTTCACAGCCAGCTGTGAGCATTGATGGGCAGGTATCCAACCCCCCATCCACCAGCAGCACAGAGGTGAACTCTCAGCAGACTGTTCCAGAGCAGCAGCAGCCACCTTTGCAGGAAGTAAAAATGGAGATTAAAACTGAGGAAGGGGAACCAGAACAAACAGAGATGCAAATGGAGGAGAAATCTGAGGTGAGACTGTTGACCAGATATTGGGTAGAATACCTTCATCTAGCACTGCTAGATGCTTTCTGTCATTCCTTCCAGAATTCAGTAAGAGCTGTAGGTGCTACCTGCTGTTGCTGCAGTTTCAATTTTTGTCTTATTCCTGAAGAAGGGTCTGTGTTTTCTGGTGAAATTGTGGTAGAAGTCAGTGGCCACAAGAAGGACCATTATACTGTGGTTGCTATGAAGCTTTGCTTTGGTAAATACCAGTGTGAGAATGTACTCAGGTCAGTCCTACAGTTGTTAAAGTAGCAGATATACTAGGATGAGAGGAAATGGCTTCAGGTTCTGCCAGGGGAGGTTTAGATTGGATATTAGGAAAAATTTCTTCACTGGAAGGGTTATCAAGCATTAGAACAGGCTGCCCAGGAAAGTGATGGAGTCACCATTCCTGGAGGTATCTAGATGATGTGGAGATGTGGCACTTTAGGATACAGCATAGCAATGGACTGGACAGGGCCACGTTAATATTGGACTTAATCGTAAAGGTCTTTTCCAACCTAAATTATTCTATATGTACATGATGGGCTGCTTTACTGGGCTTTGACAGCTTGTCACCGAGGACAGCTAGGAGTGTGGCTGCTAGTCGCATCATCCTGGCAGCTCTGGTGTATGAGAGGCTGTTAGAACTGCCTGAAGAGCTGGAGAGCTACCCATGTGTCTACTTGCAGCTCAGAACTTGTTAGCAGCTCATCATTGCTACTACTGCAGTGTTTAAAGATGCATTCCAACATATTTGCTCAAGTTTTAGGCAAGTTTTGCCTACAAAGGAGGTAGAAGAGCGGGTGGGCAGCATAACATATAGGTTTAAAGGACAGAAATATGGATGGGTGGCCTTCCAGGAGATTTAAGTGACAGGCTCCAAACTACTTTCCAGGTGAAAGTAGAACCAGTCGTGGAGGAATGTAAACCAGACCCAATGGAGCAAGAAGAGAAGAAACCTGAAATGAAGACTGAAGTATCAGAGGGTGAAGAAAGACCAACTACTCCAGCCACTCAGTCTTCTCCAGCAGCTGGGCAGTCTAAGAAAAAAAGTAAGCTGAAACACTGTTTTTACTTAAATTCACTGCATCTCCCTCGAGAAGTCTCTGCAGGGGAAAAAAAACCTGGGCTTTCCTTTTTGGTACTTAGTGGATTATGTGGTACTTATATGGATTGTTCTTTGTGGCTTTTGGACAAAAATATCTAATAATACATGTGCTTATAATTGGCTTTGGGCAAATTCTTTAAGCCTTTAGAATTAGACACTAAGCTGTAGTAAAATTGTCAATACAATGGAGATTTGAAATACTCAGTTACAGATTTGCTAGACAATTTTTTTTCTTGGGGCCTCTTGAGAAGGGATATGTCTGGAATGTGAACCATCTCTACTCATCTTATCAATGTCTTCTTATGATCGCCTTTTCTTCAGGTGATCATTTTAATATCCTCCTCACGACTCAGTGTTGCAGAGGATAAACAAGCCATACTAAGTACCTTAAACCCATTATCTGTAGCCTTTTTCCACAGACATCACATTTTCTAGCAGGTTTTTTCCTTCTGGCTGTTTCTGCTATCTTTCTAATGTTGATTGTTTTCCAAAGTTTTCAAGCCAGAAGAGTTGCGTCAGGCGCTTATGCCAACACTGGAGGCACTTTACCGTCAGGATCCAGAGTCTCTTCCATTTCGACAGCCTGTGGATCCCCAACTCCTAGGAATTCCTGTGAGTGTCTTAGCAAGATAATTTCCTGGTTTTAATTCAAAACTACTGTATTTTGACATACCTGTTTGAGAACAGCTTACATCTGTTTTGCTAACATCTTTATATTGATGCATTTGGGGAGGTTTAGCTTAGGCAGTGGAATTTACAAGGTCTAACTTAGGAAAGTTTGTTTGGTTCTATTTTCCTTTTAATAAATAAGCAGATACAGCATGCACTGGAATGATTTACCAACAGAACCCTGGTGCTGTATGGACTTTGTTATGGTTGTTGCTTCATGTTGTGATGCTTTTTATTGGTGAATTTCATAGATGTGTCTCATTATGTATAAATCTTGTCTGAAGATGTGGGAATTAAGCAGATCAAACCCACTTAAAAATATACATTAATGATTGTTATCCCTTAGGAAACCTTTCTTAGGAAAGAAAGAGACTTTAAGTTAGAGGTTTGTTTAGGTTAAATTTTCTGCTTGTTTTAGAATTGTCTTGAGAAGACACTTATCATTTGAGGATGTGTGTATCTAAACTCTTTGAATTGCCCACACAAGTTTACAAAATATAAACAAATATGTAGATGTATAAGTCCTTTTTGGGTGCTTCAGACAATGTTTTTTGCCTGAAAGAGTTTGTATTTGGTATTGCTGTGGGGTTTTTTTTAAGGCAGATGCTGCAAAATTTCAAGGCCTTCTGTAATACAAGCTTTTATACACTTGCTAATATTTTTAAAAAACTTTCAGTTGACTGTCATTCTGCAGACTTTTGTAGAAGTTGCACCATAATTGATGATGGATTGGGAAAAGACATTCTTTAAAGGAGACATGATAAAACTTATCATAGAATAAAGTTATTTATTTTTGTTAGGTTTCCTGGGCTACTAAAAACAATTGCTTTATATTAATGCCCTTGTGTATGTCTTTGGACCACAAGGGCTACAAAAACATTGGCATTTTCTATTATTTGTAATACTTGTTTTGCTGATTAAAATTAGGGTGACTTTATTTCATTAGTTGCGAATGAGCAACAGCACCTGGGAAATAAAGGAATAATGAAAAGAAAGCACTGGGGAATTATATGGTATTACTTAGAGATTGCATTCTCTGTGTCACAAGCAGTTTGACAATTAAGTCAGGGAGGAACCTGTTTTTCTTGATGAGAAGAACTTACATGCTGAGAATGCACATGCTGTCATGTCACAGTATAGTTCTCTAGTAGGGTTTTGATGTGCTGTGTATTCTTGCAGGATTATTTTGACATAGTGAAGAACCCCATGGATCTTTCTACTATCAAGAGAAAGCTGGACACAGGACAGTATCAGGAACCGTGGCAGTATGTAGATGACATCTGGCTCATGTTCAATAATGCCTGGTTGTATAACCGCAAAACATCTCGGGTGTACAAGTACTGTTCCAAACTGGCAGAGGTGTTTGAGCAAGAAATTGACCCAGTTATGCAGAGCCTTGGTTATTGCTGTGGAAGAAAGGTAAGAAAGTAAATATCTTTAGTCTGTTGCTTGCTTGCTTCCTTGAATTGAAGGGGGAAAACATAGCAGTTGCAGTTGTTATTGGTTATGGTATGTCAAAAATTTCCAAAGTTTATCAGGATTTAGCAATCCTGAGTAATCTGAATTTGAGTATTTTGTGGATCTTCTAATTCTATCTAGTTCTTAAATAACCTATTTGTATATAAGCTGTTGGGGGGAAAAAAGTCAGCAACAGAAGGCTTATTTTGATTAGGGCAAACTTCTGCTCTTGCAAATTAAACAGGTGTGTTTTTATTACTGCACAAGTTCTGTATTTCACTGTATATTGAAATTGTGTTCCCCTTGTCTTGTTTTGATGTGCTTTCTTTCTTTGGAGAAGAGTTAACTTGAGAGTAACAATCCACTTAATGTCTTTTATGACTAGCACTTCATACACTTTGCTGTACAGAGATCTGTGCACAGAGTAAGGTGGAAGTGTTCACTGTCTGGGTCACACTTGCTTCCCACGGAGAGCAAGTGAAAACATGTGTGAGTACTAAGTCAACTCATTCCTCTTTGCAGTTGGAGTTCTCGCCACAGACTTTGTGTTGCTATGGCAAACAGCTATGCACGATCCCTCGAGATGCCACTTACTACAGTTACCAGAACAGGTAAGAAAAACTCAAAACTTGAGTTTTGAGTGCAGTTTTGCGCATGCTGCAATCAATCTGTTACAGGCATGCATGTATTTACAGACACCCTCTTTATATGTGTACACCTTTATGTTTGAAGATAAATTTTTTTGCTGGAAAGTGGTCTTGAGTAGTTTGCCTTGTGTGTTAATAGTGATTTCTTTGAGCAAAAGTTTACTGCAGCCTTTGCTCTTCCTCTTTTGTTTCTAGAAATGTTATGTTTTACTGCATTTTGATCCTGCAGTTAATTAAATCTTCAGTTACCTACAAATCATATATACAAGTCTGTTGCTTTGTTTCCTACTGTGCAGCAGTATTTTTCATGCAGAACTCTGAGTAGACTATGCAGAAAGTGTATTAGTGCTCATAATACATATTATTTTTGGCAAGCCTTCGTTTTTCTCGTGATGTTAACGCTGAAGAGCAAACTTACTTCTGTATTGCACATCTTAATTGGAAGATCTGTGTATTCAGATCTTCAGCAGATTGATGCTTGCTTTTTCTCACAGCTTCCTAAAGGGAATTGTCTTTGCAGTAGCTATCTATCAGTAGCTCTGTAAAATGCTGTCACTTCTACAGCTCTTTTGAGCGTCTTTTTTACTTGGGGTTTATTAAAGGATTTAAACTCACTTGACTTCTGAAAGAAGGTTTCTTGCTAGTCATCTCTACCAGCTGGGGAAGTGAGGCAGGAAGAAGCAGGCAAACACAGTGCTTTAGCACTGCCATATTCCCTTGCCTGTCACCAGAATGCACCTGTTTGAGCAGAGGACTGGTTATCTCCAAGATCCATCAATTTAATTAGTTCCTGCTCTCCATTCATTCCAATGCCTCAAACAAAAAAACCTGCCCCAAAACAAACCAGAATAACAAAAACATCGAGGATTACCTGAAAGCCAAGATTTTTCCAAGAATTGTAGTTTCCTTAAGGACCTGGTCAGATGAAAGCAGTCAAAAATTACACGAATTATATCTTAACCTTTTAAGCTTCATAAAGGTTTATTGCAGCAAATGGGGGTTTTTAAGCTTTTCCTGCTTCCTTAGTCCTATAGTATCCCACAATAGCTATTGTAGTTTTAGACTTGTATGTAGTGTAGAGCTTGTCATGTCAGTATCTTCTGCTTACGTTTGTCCATGGGCAAGTACTAGATGAACCAAAAGACTCTTGCTCATAAATCTGATGTTTGATGTATTTTCAAATGTTAGAAGGAAATATTTGCATTGTAACAGGTGCCTATGTGTGACTTGTAAATTACATTGTATATACAGATGCATGTATCTATAGACTGATATAATTCCAGAAGTACTGTTCTCTGCATTATCTCAGATGAAAACTGGAAAAGAAAGTTGAGACCTGTCTTTTTAGCCTAACAGCTGCTAATAACATAGATTTGTGTGGATTTATAATGAACTTGTTTGATTTTTTTTTATTTCTATCTTTAGCTGTCTTGTGCACTCAATTAGCATGCCTTGTAATGAAGAAGCCACAGTTTTAGAACATTTTTGAAGGCTAGGGTAGAATCTTGAATTCATCTCTATCTTATTGAAGTACAAATGAAATCTTTCTCTGTAATGCTGTAGTGATGGCTGGACTGTGCAGACTAGGCTATGATATGGAATCATATCCATTTAGAGCATTATGTGTCTAGTTAATGTTAGTTAACATAGAGTTTGACAGTTGTATTAGTCTGTAAGAATTTTGAGGACAGATTTTATTGTTCCTAAAGTTTCTGGTATTTAGCTTTTTCTTTCAACTGGGAGAGAATTCTGTGACCTTTCAGCATTTATGCATTTAAGATGGAAGACTACCTCTCTTCCATTGATCTCCTGCAGATCCTCCTCCCAACAGAACTGCTGTGCTGATGTACAAGTCAGAGTAGCAGTTCCTCCTTCCTTCTGCTCTTTCCCCTGTCTCATTTTAATTCTTTGCTGTACGTGGCATGGATTATTAAAATGAAGAGGGTATGGGTATGCTAAAATGGAATACTCTTGTTTAATTTGTTTTTTATCGTTTGCTGCTTGTGAACCCATTTGAGAGATTTAATGCTAATCTGTGCTTTGCCTTGGCTTTCTGCTTTGTGTTGTCTTGTCTTGCTTCTATGTTTTTGTTTTTGTCCTGCAAACCCCCATTTCTTTGTTCGTGTGTGTGTTATTTTTTTAATTTCTCCTTCATGCTTGTCATTGTCTGCACTTGGCTTTGATTGCGCAAAAAAAAAAATCCAAACCAAAAAAACCAAACCAACCAAACACAATGTGGGGCCCATAAATCTGCATCATTGAATATCCTTGTCGCCGTTGATGACCTGCTCTCTGCTCCTGTCCCTTCCTTGGCCTGCTGTGATTGGTGGCTCCGTTGCTTGACTTGGGCTGTGTTGTGTGGACGGAGCAGTTCACCCAAATATGGCCTTCTTGCTGACAGGTATCATTTCTGTGAGAAGTGCTTCAACGAAATCCAAGGGGAGAGCGTTTCTCTGGGAGATGACCCATCACAACCTCAAACGTGAGTTATTTGTGTTTGCTTGGGCTGTGCTTTCATAAGCTGTATCGTGGCCTACAGTGCTTTCTGCAGGGAAGGAGTTCAGCTGTAGGTTTTTAGGCTAGTAGAAGGTGGACAATACATCCTTCATAAAAGCCTGGACTTGTGCTTGTCTTGAAAACCTGGACTGACTGAACTAGTCAAAAATAATCACTTAGTGCTTAAAATTGCAACTCCACCAATAGAAGGGAAAGAAGAAAATTGCTTTTTCCTTGAAGAAAAGTGAAAGTATTCTACTGCAGAAAAATAACCATGCCTGCAGGCAAGTATGTGACAAACATAGCTTGAAATGTCAAATGTACCATTTTCTTTATACACTAGCTGTGCTATTAAACTTGTATTCAACATCAGGTTGTTTTTCATCCAAATCAGAAGCAGGCAGCCTCCTTTTGCCATACAAGTATTTCACTGCTGGAATGCCATCTGCCTATGAGAAATGCTGTGCAGTTGTTGAGGAGAACACAGTAAAAGGCTATGTATGTTGCCATGTTGGTGGCAAACTGTTGAGGCAGTCTTTCATTTGCTGTATCCTCATAGCTCCCCCCAAAAAAAATCTTTAAACAGAATTTTGGGAGACTAAGGAATCCCTTGAGGGACAAATGAGTGCCAAGTAGTTACTCTTTGAGTTGTTCAAGAAATCCTTTTGGGGGAAGGCAGTGCAACAACCTTGTGGGTAGAACAAAATGAGGAATTCAGGAAAGTCTGAAGCTAGGGGGAGAGTTGTTGAAGTTGGTAATTGGACAAACTGAGTTAACTTTAGTTTGGAACCAGATCCTGGATGCACTAATGGGTACATATAGAACAGTAGTGGATGTAACTGTTTGGGTTTGGGATGATGTAAGTGTACTGAAAGAGGGTAGATTGAGATTAGATAGAAGGAAGAGATTCTTCACTCTGAGGGTGGTGAGGCACTGGAACAGATGGCACAAAGAAACTGAGGATGCCCCATCACTGGAAGTGTTTAAGGACAGGTTGGATAGAACCTGCTCTAGTGGAAGGTGTCCCTGACAATGGCAGGGGGTGATGATCTCTTAAGGTCCCTGCCACCCCAAACCATCCTAGGATTCTGTGATCTACCTTTCTGGAAGGGAAAAGGAAGAAATAATGTTGTTTGCTGGTCAGTACAATGGGCCATGTCCCTGTGGATAGGTGGATTGCTATTCTAGTAGAAGCAAAGATCCAAGGTTTAATCAATATAGAGTCATAGAGTACATCATAGGAATATACATGATAGGTCCTGTTTAAGTTCCATGCACCATGTTATAAGAATAGTTTGAGGTAATTGAGATATTTAGCTTCATCATTTATTTTATAAGGAGCTTGAAGTATTCTGCAGGTGGCACTGTTCAGAGTAAACACTGAAACAAGAGGAGATAGGAAGGTTAATTCATCTCATGCACGTTGGAGTGAGTCTGTGTCATTGCTTCTCAGAGAGGGACATACCGATCTCGTGTTATGCAGAACTCTCTTTTGGGGTAAATTCTCACAGATCTGAGTATTCTTGTATGTTCTGAACCAGCTCTCTTAAAAGATACTTGGGACTTCACTGTCAAAAAGATGGAATTTTAGGCCTTGAAAATGATGTAGGAGAGGTAATGATAATGTATAGTAGTGGCTGGGCTGGGGTTGCAGGGTTTGTAAGCTGAAATTTATCCTTTGAAGTTGATGTAGGGGGAGGGATAGGGGAGTCTGAAAAAAGATACCTTTCTCAGTAATCAAAGATAATTGAAATTCTCTGCATGCAGAATATGAGAGGCATATCAAGTAGTCTTTTCAGTATTAAATACTGATCAGACCTATCCAAAACTTGAATTGTCAGCAAGCTTTAATATTTATCCTGTACTAAAACTGAATACAGGAACAATGTTTTTCTCTACAAGAGAAAAATGTTTTTCACAGACAAAGTGGAGTGGCATATACTTCAGTTGCCTGTCACTTTGCAAAATACAATTACTTTTCCTTGTAGTACCAGTAACTGTTTAAAACACCTGCTTGTAAGTTTTGTCTTGGTTTGTGAATAGGTGTGGTATGGCATGAATGTTTGTTGTCTCGTGTTAAAACTGAGTTTTATTGCCTGTTTCTCCATAGCACGATAAACAAAGAACAGTTTTCAAAAAGGAAAAATGATACACTGGATCCTGAACTGTAAGTATTGCTGTCACTCTTTGAATGATCCTCATTTTATTATAATTACTTCAAAAGATATGTTATTAATTCACCATGGGCTTTGTCTTTGAATGTTTTCTAATTTCATGTAACTCTCTTAGTATGTAGGGGCTGCTCGGGAATCAGCAGATCTGGCATTCTGGCTGTGCTTGAGAAATATGTAGAACTGGATATATGGCTGAAATTATTACTCCATTTTGTTGTCTTGCATATGGATTCAACAGAGGGATGAATGCAGATAGCTCTGCTTTGGAACATTGTTGTGGCAAATGCTCAAGTCTCAGAACTGATTTGTCATTTGGCAGCAGCTGTTAGTAGTAGTTAGTAGCTTTTCTAGGTGCTGTATTTTACAGGCAGCTGTAATAGAAGGAGAAGTTGTTATATTTTGAATCAGCCAGTTCTGTACTTCTCTGGAGGCAGAACTGTAGTCATTCAGTAATGTTAAGATGATGGTGACTCAGCTGCTTTTCTTGATATTCCTGAGCAGTGTTTTGAAACTGCTTTACATGGTCCTGCATCATAGACCTATGCTGCTACTCTGCAAACATTATCTTCATTCTCAAATCAATGAACAAAAAGAGTATTTATTGTTTCCACACCATCCTTCTGAAGGCACAAGGGTCAGCCAGTTCTTCTGTTTTACAAGGGCTGTGTGAAGGAGAGAATAGTACCTTGATTCATAACTTTTATTTCTTTTTGTTAAAATGAAGATAGAGTATAATTTACAGTGTGATACCACATGCTCTACATAGAGTACATCTACTCATTCAAAGTCTCAAGCTTTTAGACAGGCATGTTCAAAAGGAGTCAGATTATCCCAATATCTGAAGCAGCCTTAGGTATTTTGGAGAATTGCATTCACCAGTATGTGGGAACTAGACCATATGACTTCTCAATTGTCCTTAAATCTCTGCTAATCTTCTGAAAGTGACTTAAATACTTGGTTCTGTGTTCTTCCTTCCCACCTTTCTGCAGTATATTTGCAATGTACCCCAGGGTTCAAGCATAGTGGGGTAACTAGCAGCCAAGTATTTCACCTGGTTCTTCCTTTCTGACGTGTGTGAATGTCTGAATGTGTGAATCCATTTTCCTCTACTCTTTATAGCAACGAGTATTTTACAGATTTTATCCTTAAAAGGGCTTCACTTGAAAAAAATTAATGGATGGCGGTAAGACAAGCAAATTGTAATAATAATAATAATGTGTCCCTGCACAGCCTACCTCACTTGAGCTGGCAGCTGGTTCTTAATTTGTTCTGAAGGCTGTTCTCAGCATAGATGTACCCTCTATGTTAAATAGACTCAAAAGCCTAAATGCTAGAAGTGCTCTGATAAACCATTACAAAATAGACAAGCAACTAATGATACTACTAACCTTTGCTTCCCTTTGCTTTTTTTTTGCCTTCTACAGATTTGTTGAATGTATAGAGTGTGGAAGAAAAATGCACCAGATTTGTGTTCTTCATAATGAGATAATCTGGCCTTCTGGGTGAGGAATTTCTCCTTAATAAGTAGATAGCATATCTACTGTTTGGTAGAGCTCATGCATAAACTTCTTATATTGGTTATACTTAAAAGATTGTTTAATGGAAAAAGTTACATTCCCTGAAATTTTTACACAATCTATAGGGTAACATCAAATTTAGACAGTATATCTTACATGTGTGAAGTTTTCTAATCTTTAATGTTTCCAGTGCTTCTTTGTGTGGAAGAAAGCATTTCAGCATTTTATGTTTAGAGGTGCAAACCCTTAATGAAAAGATATATTCAGTTCTGGTAACAGTTTCAGACCAATCTGTTTTCTGTACCAATCATACTGCTTTGTCATCTTCAAAAAATTTTGTAACAACTGAAGGATTTAACAGGTGAATCAACTTTTTTGACCTCAGTGATCAGATTAAATTTAAAAACCAATATAGTTTTCTTTAGATACTCCACAGTTCTTGATCAACATACTGGGTTTTCTTCTGGTTGATTTAAAAACTTTTTAAAGGATGATAAATTATATGTTGAAAAAGTTAAATGTCCCATTTCTTGTCAAAAAAGCTATGAGTTCTAGCATTTTCTTGTCCCATCCACATTGCTGCAGAAGAGGGTGGATGTCCTGTAGGTGAGGAAAAATCACAGAATCATTTCAGTCTACAGTGTATTTGGCCATTTAGAAAAAAAAAATGAGCCTTTTGCTAGGTGTTGCAGCATCTTATCTTCATCAGAGACAGCAGTTTGAGCCTCGTTGCTCCAAGAACACTTTGAGCCAATATTGTCGGACCTGTCTGTGGAGACTTTCCTGGGCTTTCAGGTGGTGATGTGGGTGACTGATAGGAGATGCAGCACCCAGAGTTTAGATCCTCCTCTGCAGCTTTGAAACAGTTGGGCTGTTGTTTGTGCTTTTATTTCAAATTTCAGTTAAGGTATTTTCTAGACCAGATGAGATCTGGTGAAAGATTTTGCTTCTAATGGTAAGATGCTAGAGAACTTGATGGTCTGACTTGGGGTGACTTCATGTTCTCTTTTTGCTTCAGCTTCGTCTGTGATGGCTGCCTAAAGAAAACGGGACGAACCAGGAAAGAGAACAAATTCTCTGCTAAAAGTAATATTCTGTTACTTACATAAGCAAATTTAAATAATATATTAAGAATGGGGGAGAGGTGGCTTTAAGCTTGTGTTGCATTTAAGTTTTTTGGAGCTGAAGGAGGATACTTTTGGTCAGTTTTGACCATCAGTGCAGTGGTGTTCAGAATACTTGCATTCACGGGTGGTGTTGTTAGCTAATAGTCTGTTTTAGAGGGCTAACATACTGTTCTAGAGCACTTCTACTGCAAGGGTACCCATCCTTTTATCTCAACTGCAGTACCAATAGCATTGGGAAATAGTTGATGGGTGACTGCAGTCTGGCTTAAATATATTATAACATGTTCAAGTCACCGTGACTATTGCTGCTCTTAAAAGCTTTGATGGAGATAAAGGTTCTATCACCTGGTGACAGAACTCTAGAGACATTTCTTCTTGATCGAGGCAGCTGATTTAAAAAGGCAGTGTAGGAGAAAATTTGTCTAGTCATTGTCCATCTGTTCTGTAGACAAAATAAGTCTTTCAGAAACTTCTTAGATTGGTGTATGTACTTCTTAGAAATAATGAGGATTTATGTTTCTACTGAAATAAAAAAAATTCCTGGCCAACCAATAGCATCAAAATTCAGCAAACCTTTCAGTGAATGGCTTCAGCATCTGAGTCCTTTTTCAAAATCTCCAAAATCAAAACTCCCTTGATTCACTAAGAATACAGGAAGAATACAAGGGTTCTTTTACCATTTCTTTCAGTTTTTGTTTCTAGCTACCTGAAAGTACTGCATAGTTATCATAGTAGAGTGGTGCTTAACCAAAAGATGTCAAATTGGACAAATGAAAAGCTGATTGGTGGATGTGTAACTATAAGAAGTAATGGCCAGTGTTAGAAGTTTCAACTTACATCAGAAGTTCTACTTTCCCTTTCAGCTTGAGGTTTTTGCCAGCTAATGTTGTACTTCCTTTGTATGAAGATTGTTTGAAAATGAGATGCTTGTAAACTATTACGTTAGTTGCAGATAGTTGTATTTAGTTTTCCTTCCATTATTGAAATATATTCTTTTTGTGAGTGGAAATACTAATTTGGCTAGTATGACTTTATAGACAGAATATACTTCCACATGCAGTGTCTCCTCGTGAGGATGTATCTGAAAGCAGTGTTCTGTAATCCAGTTTAAGTAATTAATAAATCTATTCAGGAGAAAACTTAATTGTGATTGACTTTTAAGACAAGATAGAAATTGGGTTGAAATACAGATTCTTTATTCATTTAAAGAATGTGTAAGCCATAAATGTGCCTGCAGGGGAAAGGCAGTTCACCCCATCTAGAAGTGTTAGGGTTTAAAGATAAAGCTTTAATTTATGCTAACATACTGCATGTGTTAAGTCATTTTTCATCTAACATCTGAGTAGAGAAATCACATATGAACAGTTCTGTTTTGTGTATGTTTCGAGCTGTATTTTTCTCCTGCAGGGTTACCAGCTACAAGACTTGGTACCTTCCTGGAGAACAGAGTCAATGATTTCCTAAGACGACAGAATCACCCTGAGGCAGGAGAGGTCACAGTTAGGGTGGTACATGCATCTGACAAAACTGTTGAAGTAAAACCAGGAATGAAAGCAAGGTATGTTCATTTCTAATTTTGCTTTCTTTTGGGGGAAGTGGGAGCTGTTTGTACTTACATGATACACTTTGATTAAATAAATTCATTTAGGTTGGAAAATAGCTCTAAGCTTGAGTCCAGCTGTTACCCTAGCATTGCCAAGGCCACTGCTAAACCGTGTCTCCAAATGCCACATCTACACATCTTTGAAATACCTCCAGGGATGGTGACTCGAACACTTCCCTGGGCAGCCTGTTTCAATACTTGACAGTTCTTTTTGTGAAGAAATTTTTTTTCTAATATACAGTCAAAAAAGACTGCTGTATTCAAAACCTCATCACCAGCCAGTTCTTGACAAAAAGATGTTCCCGCAGCATAATAATTTTTTGTGATGTCGTTTTCACGGTAAGAAGTGGGTGCCTTATATTTGAGCAGTTTATAAGCATTTAACTTTTAAATTGCACTAAAATGACACAGTAGCCCTCATCTTTGTTGCCTTCACCTAGTAACAAGCAGTCTCTGGTATGTGCATATATTTGATATTCCCCTTTACCCTCTGGTCTGCAGGTTTGTAGACAGTGGAGAGATGGCAGAGTCTTTCCCTTACCGAACAAAAGCGCTTTTTGCCTTTGAGGAGATTGATGGTGTAGATTTGTGCTTCTTCGGGATGCATGTACAGGAGTATGGCTCAGACTGCCCTCCACCCAATCAAAGGTGAGGAACTCCATGAAAGTCTATTTTACTTTGGCACTCTCTTGTTTGGATGAACCTCCTGTAGTTCTGTACAGACCTTCCCTGTTGTTTATGCGAGACCCTTAGTGCTGTTCTGGAAACACAGTAGCTTCTGTAAGCTACTGTTAAGAGTTGCTTCTTACTAGGGATGCTGGCTGACTGTGTTGCCTTAAGGATCATTTATGTGTGTTCTCAAGGAAGGGGTTGGATAGTTTTAGGGAGATGAGGCTAGGATATCAAAAGGCCAAGTTACTAGAGGTAAATTAGGATCAGAGGCTTTGCAGATTCCTTTTGTAATGGATGCTTGAGATGTATAAAATAACATGAATAAACTTGTAGAATTGCTTCAAAATCTCTCCTCTTTTTCATGCCTTTTTTTTTTTTAGGCGAGTGTATATATCTTACCTTGACAGTGTTCATTTCTTTCGCCCTAAATGCTTGAGGACTGCTGTCTATCATGAAATACTAATTGGATATCTAGAATATGTTAAGAAACTAGGGTAAGTATCTTACAACATTTTCTTACGTACATCATTTGTGCTGAGTAGTTCTTGCTGCAAACTAAATTACTACATCCTGTAGTACAGAATATGGTGCCTAAGTATCAACCTGTGATAGAAAAACTTGGTAACTGTGTACAGTTGAAAAGGAGAAGAGGAAAAGGGATTGCAGGCTTTTTGGGGGAGGCCTCTGCTTCAGATATTTTTAGGTTTCCAAACTTACGTAAAACTTTCTTAAGTCTAAGTAGAAAAAGCAAGCCTGTTCTCCAGTACATAAAATGTTGTTGTCCTTGTGTAATGCCACAGCTTTAATTAGGTCATTTCTTTGGGTTAGCAAGTAAGTTCTTACCCTTGTTTATAAGGAGAAAGTTAAGTGTATTTTGTGTGTACTGATTAACTCTGTAACAGTTGTATAAGGCCACGAAGAAATCTTGAGTAGTTGAAATTGAGAGAAACTGAAGAGTTAGGAAAGAAAGAGGAGAATATACTTGGACAGCACAAAAGAACACAGAACAACAACAGTAACAAGAAAGGTGGAAATTAAATTACCATGATTACTGAAGTAAAAAGGCTAGTGAAGTAGACATCAATCTACTGTCAAGATGCCTAGTGGAGGTTGGTGGAGTTATTTGTGGAGAAATTACTAGGGACTATGTTTAAAGCAGTTGATGAGAAAAGGGAGTTGAAATAGAGGTAAGTGGTACTATCTTCAGTACCTCAATGAGGTGGTGTGTTCTTTACTACTTCAAACGCATACATTAGGCTTCTTTCTGCTTTTATTATTGTCTGTTTTTTAATCTCTGAGTCTGTACAATTGCTGCATAGAGCTCAAGCATCAGCTTTGCTTAATGCTATTTTCTGTGCTAATGGGTAACATCAGGTTCCCATTTTGGGAAGACAATCTTGGTCACGCAGTATCATCTCCATTCTCGGGCAGAAGGAATGACAACTGGCTGCAGCTCCCAGGGCTTGGGGAGGGTTCTGCAGAGCTGTTTCTCCACATGGCAAGGATGGTTATTTTTCTCTGATTATTCCTCGTACTGGAGTTCTCTTGAAAAACTAATAGAGAAGAACTGAGGATGAAATGATCTTTGGTGTTATATTCTCTGCAGCTGCTACTATTTGGCTGTCATCTTATCTTAATAGTAACCTGATTGTGCACCCAATAGCATAGGTTGGCAGTGTCTGTTTATTCCCAGATAGAATTATAAAACTTTTTCAAACTGATTCTAAAAAATCAGAGGACTTACAATTAAAAACTAAATTTTGTCTTGAAGTAAATCTGGTTTTAAAATGTTGCTAGATAAAGAATGACTGCTCTGTCTCAAGCTTTTGCTACTGAAATACCTAGACTCCATCTTTCTCTCTTTAGTTAATTGGGAGATGACAATTGCAGGTTCGTATCAGGCTTTGTTTTTTATGGAGGCTATAAAATGTGCACACTTTACATGTAAGTGCTCCATATCTAGCGCTGGATTTTAGAAAATTAGTGAAAAGCTGGGAATGTTGGGTCCGAGAACAACCGCCAATCGGTGGTGGCGCCACCTGGTGTCAGAGAGGAGAGCGCGCGAGCGTCCATTGCCAGCGCCCAATGTCCCGGTTTGTGTCACCTGCCAGGTATACTACTGGACATATCTGGGCGTGCCCGCCCAGTGAAGGAGATGACTACATCTTCCACTGCCATCCTCCTGACCAAAAGATACCCAAGCCCAAGCGACTGCAAGAGTGGTATAAAAAGATGCTGGACAAGTCTGTGTCGGAGCGCATCGTCCATGATTACAAGGTGTGTTAAGTGTGTGCTTGGGAGAGATTGACCAATCTTGTCTCGATTTCTTCCTTGCCTTATGTATTGTGCCTGATTCTTGGTGTTTACTGCATTAGCTTTAAGTAAATTGAGCACCAAAAGTTTAGAGTTAAAACATACTCTCTTCAAAACATGTAGCTTCTGAAATCATTCTAGCAAGAGACTTGAAATGGTTCCTTAGAACAAACTAAATTCTTGAGGAATACTGTAAAAGAGGAAAAGAAAATATATGGAATCTGAAATCTTCTTGTGTTAGATAACATTGCAGGGTTAGGATGCTGATGCAGTTAAAAGTATGTAAAATCTTTGGAATTATCAGGTCTTAAGGTAGTGTTGAGATCATGGTGATTATGTCCAAATCAGTAAGAATTCACCTTGAAACCTAGCACACGGTAATGATTTATTTCTTCTGAGTGGGAATATTTGAAATGTATGTGACAAACTGTAATGGATACAGTGTTAAATTTGCACTTAATATGCAAATTATGTGCGCTCGTAAAATGAATTGAAATATTAAGCTTTCCCTTGTTTAGTCTGCTGATGCCTTTTTTTGTCATTCATTGAGAACCTTGCCTTTCATTACGTGACTTGTAATAGTAATAACCAAAACTGGTTTTGCTCTCTTTTAGGATATATTTAAGCAGGCAACAGAAGATCGTCTAACAAGTGCAAAGGAGCTCCCTTACTTTGAAGGGGACTTCTGGCCTAATGTTCTAGAGGAGAGCATTAAGGAACTAGAACAAGAGGAAGAAGAACGGAAGAGAGAAGAAAACACTAGTAATGAAAGCACAGATGTAAGGATGCTTCTGCTTTTCATGATCTAATGTAAAAGTTCTGATTATATGTGGCTAATTATAAAAAAAAAAAAGAGGGGGACAAGGCACTTTGGTTAACTGGCTTTTTCATTTTTCACTCAATATAAATTTCAGTTTCACAGTTTATAAATTAGAGCTGGTAAAACACCACTAAGCTACATTTGGATGAACAGCTGGTGTTCATACGGCTAAAAACTATCTAAATACCAAAGGCAACTTTGTTGAAACAACTGCTAGATGAATATTTTGTTGCTGAAATCCAATTGTTATCAATTATCATGTTGCCACCTCAGCCTGATTTGGAAGTTTTTTCCTTAAGCATTAGCTTTTAAATAGTGGCTCACTCTTTTCTTTCTAACTGAGGTGTTACAACACAAATCTTACCAGAATGTTCTGAGAAAGTAATGGAATACTGTGAGTTAGTACTTGATTCTCAATAGGTTTGTTTAGTAGCTTTAAGGCATAGAGGATCTGAAGCACAAATGACTGCTGAACTGTTGTTGGGCTACTTTAAACTAGAGAAATTTCTTGCTGGTGTCTTGTGCAATTTTTTTGAGAATATGCAACTGTGTTTTCACATTCAACAAAAAACCAAACTCAGAAATAAGAGATGCCTCTTAATTCAACAATAAATTTGAAAGCGAACAGATGCAGAATTTATGCATCTGCCTATCCTTGGATGTTCTGAACTCTTATGGAAGAGGTGGTGAGTCCAGGACAAGGTTCATAATTTTGCTCACGCAGTAGTACTTATTAGTTAACTCTGTTTAAACACTGCTGCTTTGTCACCTTATCAGATACTAGATTTTTCGGGGAGTTTAGAATTTTTTTGCTGGAAGATCTTTGGATCAAAAAAAGTTAGGTTTAACATTACAATTAAAAATTATGATTCTCCTGTGCTGCTCTTTGCAATACCTTCTTTCAAAGACTTCATTTAAACAAAATGCAGGAAATTAGGTAACATGATACAAAATTTGCATTAAATAACATTTTTTTAAGAAGGTATTGTTTGCTTTCCACATGATATAGCTTCAAGTCCTCATGTCTCTAATAGACCAGAAACCACTTGTGAAGGATCATTTAGCTGTGTATGAGGTTGGTCAATATTTAGTTGAGCCTTCACAGCAGTTTGGCCCCAAAATCCTGTGGTAGGGCAAGCTTGCAGTACATTACTATTTAACTTCATTATTATTACAAATAGTTTTAACTCTTTATTGATCCTGTGTTTCACTCTTGAAGAAGGAGCAATAATAAACTGTACTGTCAAGTGATGTAATAGTCGTTCACATTCACTGGGAATTTCCGTTCTGGCAAAGTTATTTTAAGCTTAGGAAAAATGCTTGTTTGGCTAACAATTACTTTGATCCTTGATCATCTTATGCTGTGGTGTTTTGAGGCGCTCTCTGAGCAGCCCAGTGAGGAATAAACTGTTCATTGCTAACAGAATATAGTTGAAATTAAACTGACTTGTTTTGTTTGACTGTTGCAGGGTATGACAGGAGGCAGGTGCATGCTAGAAGTTGCACTACTAATGCCTTTTGGACTCAGAACAACAGCTTTTACCAAAATCGGTTTAATTCAGTCTGTTAAAAATAAATCTGCCAGAGCTGTAGCAAACTAAATCTAGGTGGTTTAAGTCTTTCTTACCTTTGCTCAGTGTGATATCAGTTGCACTTTTCAGTTACTTTTATTTTTGAATTGCATTGAGAATTCATCTACTGAACCCCTTTGTGATTGTCCAAGAGGTTCTTCAGTGTGTAGCTGTAGCAGACAAACAAGTTTCATTATATAATGTTTTGCTTATTCCCCTGAGCATCTGTGCTTCTAATATTTTTAGATATGTGTATTGCTGATCTCGATATCTTTTGGAATAATTCTAATGTAATTAATTTAATGTTTCTAGGGACCCTACTGTGTGTCTTTGGAGCAAATTATTGTGAAGTGTGTTTTGTCCTGCAGTTATAGAATATGTAAAAATAATAAAACAGTGATGCAGTGTTGCTTAGATACCTGACATAAAATGTCTTTAAAATTGCTAGGTGAGCAAGGGAGACAGCAAAAATGCCAAAAAGAAGAACAACAAGAAGACAAGTAAAAACAAGAGCAGCTTGAGTCGTGGCAATAAGAAGAAGCCTGGCATGCCCAATGTGTCCAATGACCTCTCCCAGAAGCTGTATGCCACAATGGAGAAGCACAAGGAGGTAAGTGTTGATGGAATGAGAAATCATTTTTACTTCAATAAAGAGGTGTACAAAGCTTTGATACTTCAAACAGAGTCATGCCCTGCAAATTATACAGGTTTGGCTGGAGAATTGAGTGGCTCACCCAGACAGACCAGTTACCAGTAAGTCTGGGTGCTCTCTTTGCTGCAAGAGCAGTGGGAATAAATGCAGCTGTGCTCATGAAGAACTTCCTAACAGTCTAGATTGCCACAGTTCTACTGTTACTGTTCAGGCCAGTGCCCCTTACCTATTTCTTCAGAAGATATGAACCTGCAGGGCACCCAGAGGTCTGAGATTTCCTGGGCCTCACAAGCACACCACCTTGGCAGCAGGTCGTTCAAGTGTTAGCTGATCCTGGAACTGTACACTCTGTAATGAGGTTTGGTGACCAAAACACCTTGATAAATGCTGGCATATTAAGCTTTTTTATTTTTCAGGTCTTCTTTGTCATCCGTCTCATTGCTGGCCCTGCAGCCAACTCCCTGCCCCCCATCATTGAGCCTGACCCACTCATTCCGTGTGACCTGATGGATGGCCGTGATGCTTTCCTAACCCTTGCTAGAGACAAGCACCTGGAGTTCTCCTCACTACGAAGGGCTCAGTGGTCAACCATGTGCATGCTGGTGGAACTGCATACCCAGAGCCAAGATCGCTTTGTTTACACCTGCAATGAGTGCAAGCATCATGTGGAGACCAGATGGCATTGCACTGTCTGTGAGGTATGTTTGCTGAAGTTTTCCATGCTTCTGTCCCTGTATCTTTGCTCCCAGAGTGCACTTTACCTGAACTGATGGAAAACGATCTATGCAGCTCATCTGCTGGCAGTTCAGAAAGGAGGGAAAATGTTTTCCATTACAAGCGGTTCTACTGATGTGCTGCTTGGTGTGATTTTTGCCTTGTGGAGAGCTGAAATGCAGTTGTGTTTTCTGTAGTTCATTTAAGGTGCTGCTGCCTGAGAAGTTGGGAACTGTAGCAATGGCTTGAGCTGGAATGGTAGGATCAGCCGGTTTTTCTGAAGAGCAGTGCATAATTTTTTCTTCCAGAGTCAGAAGTGTGGGGCCTCAGTATTTCTGTAAAGAGGGCTCTCTGTTGGTTTACTGGCACAGAGGTTTTGCTGGGCTGCAAGTCAGATCCCAGTACTTGGGTGACTTCTTAACTACACTGTTGTGTCTCTGTAGAATGCTGTAAACAGCATTTCTGTCCTCAGAAGTGTTTGCAAAACCAGTGTGTTTGAAGATCGAGTCCAGAGATTTGGTTCAATGCCCTCCAGAAGCTGGATTATCATTGTATCTGGCTTATAACGTAGTTTTTTAGCCTGCTGTAAGGGAATGACTGACTCAGATTGGATCCTAATTCCAATTTGATACTTCCATTTCCTCTAGTTACATATATATTTATATATACACACACACATGCATGTGTGCTTTTTACCTTCTTGGTATTTATTAGTATTACTTTCTTTTACCAGAAAGTAAATTCTAAATTTCCTATGGTTTAATGAATCCTGAGAACTTAGGTCTTTTTCTTAAAGATCAATTATTGAGCCCAAACTCATGCTGTTGCTTTCACAGAATGCATTCTGTTCTTTCAGCGCTCTCTGTTTGACTTGCATCTGCAAACTGAAAATGCAGCTTTCATTCTTTTTTGAAAGCTGGTACCTTTTCTGCCACTCCTGCCCTCTTTTGAAGCAGGAGCAGATGAGCAACTATTTGTCCCCTGCCTATTTCTTCTCCTTTCCTGCTGGGAAAAAAAGGGATTTTTCTGGCCCACCTGTGACTTACTAGTTCAGAGCCAACTTGTTTTTCAAGGTTTGTATATTTGTGTAGCTTTCAGACACCCTTACACCCACACACTTTCCCTGGCTATAATTTGGATTTATTCCTTCTCTAGTGCCTCAACATGGCATAAAAGATTGAATTTTTCCTTAGAGCAACAATTTGCCTGGGACAGACTGGGAGTAACTTGTTGAGATGGCATGACATCATTTATCATACGGAGTTTCAGGAACACTGATAACTCATCCTTTGTTGTGTTTTCAGGATTATGACCTGTGCATCACCTGCTATAACACTAAAAACCATGACCACAAGATGGAAAAATTAGGCCTTGGTCTAGATGATGAGAGCAACAACCAGCAGACGGCCACCACGCAGAGCCCCGGAGATTCCCGCCGCCTGAGCATCCAGCGCTGCATCCAGTCTCTGGTCCACGCCTGCCAGTGCCGCAATGCCAACTGCTCGCTGCCATCCTGTCAGAAGATGAAACGGGTTGTCCAACACACCAAAGGCTGCAAACGCAAGACCAACGGAGGGTGCCCCATCTGCAAGCAACTCATCGCTCTCTGCTGCTACCACGCAAAGCACTGCCAGGAGAACAAGTGCCCCGTGCCCTTCTGCCTCAACATCAAACACAAGCTCCGTCAGCAACAGCTCCAGCACCGCCTGCAGCAGGCGCAGATGCTCCGAAGGAGGATGGCGAGCATGCAGCGCACGGGTGTGGCGGGCCAGCAGCAAGGATTGCCCTCGCCCACGCCGGCCACCCCGACGACTCCAACGGGCCAGCAGCCCCCAACACCACAAACCCCACAACCCCAGCCCCCGCCCCAGCCTGTGTCCCAGCCTCAGCCTGCACCTCCCAACAGCATGCCGCCCTACACCATGCCAAGAACTCAGCCTCCCAGCGCCGTGTCCCAGGGCAAGGCAGGTGGCCAGGTGACGCCTCCAACTCCACCTCAGCCACCGCAGCCGCCAGTTCAGGGCCCTCCTCCGGCAGCCGTGGAAATGGCCATGCAGATCCAGCGGGCAGCAGAGACCCAGCGCCAGATGGCACAGGTTCAGATCTTCCAAAGGCCGATTCAGCACCAGATGCCCCAGATGCCGCCGATGGGAATGAACCCTCCACAGATAGGCAGAGGTCCCGGTGGCCATATAGATCAAGGAATGGGGCCAGCAGGAATTCAGCAGCAGCCACCGTGGGTGCAGGGGGCCTTACCCCAAGCTCAGCTGCAGCCAGGAATGCAGAGGCCATCCATGATGTCAGTAGCTCAGCCGGGTCAGCCGATGAACATGGCTCCTCAGCCCGGGATGGGTCAGGTACCTGGGGCTGCTCAGCCCAAACAACCACCTCTGCCCCAGGCAGCCTTACAAAACCTACTGCGGACTCTCAGGTCTCCCAGCTCACCCATGCAGCAGCAGCAGGTGCTTAACATCCTTCACTCCAACCCTCAGCTGCTGGCCGCTTTCATCAAGCAGCGGGCGGCCAAGTACGCGGGGTCCCAGAACCCGCAGGGCATGGCAGGGCAGCCTGGCATCCCGCAGGGGCAGCCGGGGCTCCAGCCGCAGCAGGCCATGCAAGGGCAGCAAGGAGGGGTGCACCCCAACCCGGCCATGCAGAACATGAACCCCATGCAAGCAGGAGTGCAGAGGCCTAGCATGCCCCAGCAGCAGCCGCAGCAGCAGCCGCAGCAGGCCATGGCTGGGATGAATCCTCAGGCACAGCAGATGAATATGAATCACTCGGGGATGGCTCCCCAGTTCCGAGATCTCCTGATGAGACGGCACCAGATGATGGAGCAGCAGCGCCACCAGCAGCAGCAGCAGGGAGCGGGACCGGCGCTGGGGCCAGGGATGGCCAACCACAACCAGTTTCAGCAGCCCCAGGGCGTCGGGTATCCCCAGCAGCAGCAGCAGCGAATGCAGCATCACATGCAGCAGATGCAGCAAGGAAACATGGGACAAATAAGCCAGCTTCCACAGGCCATGAGTGCAGAGACAGGAGCCAGTTTGCAACAGGCTTTTCAGCAAAGGCTGCTTCAGCAGCAGATGGGGTCCCCAGCTCAGCCCAATCCTATGAGCCCCCAACAGCACATGCTCCCCAATCAGGCCCAGTCCCCGCACCTCCAGGGCCAGCAGCTCCCTTCATCGCTCACCAATCAAGTGCGTTCTCCGCAGCCTGTACCCTCACCGCGGCCCCAGTCCCAGCCCCCCCATTCCAGCCCGTCCCCTCGGATGCAGCCTCAGCCTTCTCCACACCACGTCTCCCCGCAGACCAGCTCCCCACATCCAGGACTGGTAGCTGCCCAGGCTAACCCCATGGATCAAGGGCACTTTGCCAGCCCGGACCAGAGTGCAATGCTTTCCCAGCTTGCTAGCAATCCCGGCATGGCAGGCCTCCATGGTACAAGCGCCACGGAACTGGGGCTCAGCTCCGAGAACTCAGACTTGAATTCAAACCTTTCACAGAGTACACTAGACATACACTAGACACGTTGTAGCATTTTGGGAGCAAAAAAAAAAAATTAAAAAAACAAAGAAAATAAAAAAAACTTATTTTCGCAAGACTTTTTGTACTGAAGACAAATTTTTTTGAATCTTTCTTAGCTAAAACGACATTTTTCCCTGGAACACATCTGAACTCTGCAGCAGTAGTTTGTGGTTTTAAAAACAAACCAACAATGAACCTGAGGGACAGTAGAGTACAAAGAATATATTTTTGTTATGGCTGGAATCATAACCAGTCCTTTTTCTTGGCTTTTTTTTTTTCCTCGTGTGCGTTGGGGAGGTCGGGGGAGGAAGGTGGTCTTTTGGTTATTCACCAAAGGATGTCCTGCTCATGCCTCCAATAGGTTTTATTTTTTTTTTAAATTAATGAAAATATGTAATATTGATAGTTATTATTTACTGAGGCAGATGGTAAACATTTTCCCTATTCTGGTTTTTCTTCATGTCACTGCAAAAAAACCACCACAAAAAACAGAACAACAGAAAAACACAGGACAACCTTTTCCTAAAACCGGAGGACAAAAGGGGTTAATGTTGCTTTAAAAATACATTACATATATAAATATATATATAT
>VZRF01008468.1:110546-176224 GCA_013396875.1 Vireo altiloquus | reverse complement strand
TTTTTGAATTTTTATTTGGTGCTCCAGGGAGCTGACAGAGCTGCTGTATACATGTGACTAAATGGCTGGATTCCAAGCTTGGCAAAAGCAATCAACATAAACTGATCCATCGGTTACCCACAGTTCTCTCTTTTGATTCATCTGGTGGTTTAATAGGAATAGATGGAACCCTTATATAGCTGTTAAAATATGATTTTTATACTATACCTTCCTAGAACATGGCATTACAGGTCATTACTTAGAAAAACATTCTCCAAATTAATCTTGAAATCACAGTAGTACAGCCAAAAAAAAAAAAAAATCCCTAAAATAGCCCTGCTGAGACTCTTTCATACCCTGTGGCCTGGATCATACAATCCCTACTTTCACCTGTTTTCATGCAGGTTCTCAGATACCAGTTCACACGGTGACTCTAAGGTATCTCACAGCTCTACCTTTTTCTTCAGGTGGCTAGGGGCAGAGGATGCAGCCTCCTGTGGATTAGCCTATATGACTCCTACAGTGTATTCTCCTTCCAGATGACCCTTGCCAAAGCTAGCAGAGTTCTCCTCACACCTTCCCAAACAGTATTTGAAGCAGATTAAAAACACAGTACTGAGCAGTTCTACAAATACGAAGTTAACTTTGTGGCCAGAATAGAAACTCTTGGATACAGTGGAGAACCACTTTGAAATACTTTTGATGCATCCATAAATCAAATAAGCAGCTCATAGAAATTGTCTGTATTCTCTGGGAATGACTGTCTGCCTTGGTAAGGCATCACCTCCATTTGAGCTGTCAAACACTCTTAGTCGTGCTAGGCTTTACCTGACTGACTGAATGGCAGCGAGCAAGTCAATCTCCTCCTTGGAGCCTTTTCTTCTCCCAGCTGAAAGTTACATCTATCTCCTTTCCTCATAGAAGAGATGCTCCAGCTTTTTCATCATCTTCAAGGCCCTTTGCTGAACTCTCTCTGGTATGAGAGGCTGAGGGACCCAGGGTTGTTCAGCCTGGAGAGAAATCGACTGAAGGGAAGCCTTAATGCTCTCTGCAACTGCCTCAAAGGAGGTTACAGTGAGGTAGGAGTTGGCCTCTTCTCCCAAGCAGGAAGCAACAAGATGAGATGATACGGCTTCAAATTGCAAACCAGGGTAGGTTTAGATTGGATATCAGGAAAAATATCTTCAGGAAAAGGCTGCTCAATCACTGAAGCAAGCTTCCCAGGGTAGTGGTGGAGTCACTGTCCCTGGAAGATGTGTAGATGAGGTGGCTGGGGACATAGTTTAGTGGTGAACATGGCAGTGTTAGGTTAAGGGTTGGACTCAATGTTCTAAAATATGTTTTCCAAACTAAATGATCCTGTGATTTTATGCTTCTATAATTCTATGTATGTCCATATTTCTCTTGTATTGGAGATCCCAGAATCGGACAGAAAAGTCCAAGTGTGATCTCATCTGTCCTAAGCACAGCTGCAGAAGAATCAGCTCCCCTGACCTGCAGGCAGCATTTGTCCTAATACAGCCCAGGATACTGTTATCCTTCATGGTGGAAAAGATACACTGCTGGCTCAGCTTCAACTAGGTGTCCACCAGAAACTCCAGTCCTATTCTGCAAAGCTTAATAATTTACTAAGTCAATTATTTTATCAAATAGTCCTAAGAAACACGTGTCTATATCAACAAATATATGTAGACAACAATCCAGAGAATAAATTGACTACATGCAGGCACACGTGCGCTGGTGAAGGGACCATTAGGTATGAGTGGTCTTCCTCCTAGCCTCCATGAGCCAGCCTCATAAGCTTTTCTGCACTGCAAAGAGTCTCTTAGGTCTGAGCTGTGAAAGCAGGTTTCACTTCTCTCACAAAAAAGAAGCATCCTTGAGAACAGGTTTATTGTTTGCACTTGCTTAAGACCACAAAGTCAGGAATATCAAATTTGTTTGTCTGCTATTCACATCAGTTTCAATATGATAGTTTTAATATGAAAAAAAAAAGAACACATGGTAAATAACACCAGCCTGGGTGAAATTCCTGTTATAAGAGAGGGTTATTGTAGACATAACCTCTGCTAATTGAATTCTGAAGTAGTGGTCATTGAAAATACAGGTGACAAAATGCTAGTAGCTATGCAAGACTAGTACTAAACTGGTCAGTTGTGACTGACCTTACATTATGTTTTATTGTTCTTGGCTCATCAGCAAAGCTAGATTGAGAGTTTACATCCTATCCCTTCTTCCATCTGCCCTTTCAGCCAGGCTGATCCCAATGCTTGCAAAGTGTGCTATTAAGTGGTTAAATGAAATGTTTTTAATAAATGCGTCCTACTCCTTTTATGTAGATATTTTCAGTGTTCTCATTCAGCAGCTAAGAATTTTGTTGCATTTTGTGTGAAAGCAAGAAAAAGAACAATATAAAATGTCTGACTTGCATTGTTTAGTTGTATTTGTATCTCATCCTCTTGCTTCTATTTTAACATGTTCCATTTATTTGTGAAGTCACATGCCTTAGCACAGCCTTCTGGTCTTCTCAAGAAGAGGTGTCGCTGATATCCCCTTTTCTTATGAAGAGAGTCATTGCTTTGTGCATAGCTTATTCTCTTTTTAGTGCCAGAGATAACATTTATCAGCAATTTAATTCATAATAAGTTTTCTTAGTGGCTCTTGCCTGTAGTTCTCACTCTAACCTTTTTGTCACAAGAACCAATCATACGATTGGCGTATTTCTGCTTTTACCTCATGGATTTATTGATGATACTATCAATCTTACTCAGGCAGGATGATAGCTCAGTATTAGATTCACTTTCTTGGCAGCTTCTGCAGCTAGCCTTCAACAGAACGATAGCTCCAGACCTTTGTCAAATGCCCAGCAATCTGGATCCCAAAAGACATCTATCACATTTCAGACCTGGAAGTCTTAATCATCAAGCTATTAGACAACGTTGTGTGCAGATAATATGTTGAGAAGCCTTCTCCTAGCAAGGGAACTGCTATTTAAAGTCAGATATATTTAGGCTAAACAGCACTGCCCCCTTTAACAAAAGTGTCAGCTGACATTAGGTTTTTCATCCCTTAATTTTTATTAATAGTGTTGATTACCCATATTTCCAAGACTTAGAAACAAACATTTAGGCAATAAGATATGTCTATGTGCCAATAGTAAAACCAGAAAAAAACCCAAATAATACTTTTAAGTATCATTGAATTTGTAGTATTCTGATGATGCTAGGCAATTAGTGAGATATTTAATGTTTGTTGGCTTTCTATTATAATAATTAGATCACTACAAATCCTGTGGTGAATGTTCTACAGTAGAACCATGGAATCATAGAATAATTTGGGTTGGATGGAACTTTGAAAGGTCATCTGGTCCAATTTCTCTGCAATAAGGAGGGACATCTTCCACTAGACCAAGTTCCTGAGAGCACTGTCCAACCTGACCTTGAATACAGACAGTGATGGAGCATCCACCACCTCTCTGGGCAACCTTTGCCACTGTTTCACCACCCTCATTATAAAAGTCTTCCTTATGTCTGGTCTAAATCTGTCCTATTGCTACAGGTCTTGCTGAAAATCTGTCCTCATCTTTCTTATAAGCCACTTTTAAGTATTGAAAAGCTGCAGTAAGGTCTTCCTGGAGCCTTCACTTCTCCAGACTAAGTAACCTGGACCTTGTGCTACTGTAATATGTAATACTCTAATATGTTCTACTTACTATGGGGAAAGTGCTGTGATGAATTAGCTATGTTTGCATGATTACAGCTGTACCCACACTGGTGTAAAAGAAATTGCCTTTTTACCTCACTAGTGTAGTTAAAACAATGTGTGCATAAACTTGAAGATTACTTTTGTACAGCGTGTGTTATGTAGAGGGCCAATAGTAAAAGTTGGTCTAAGAGAAGATTATATTTTCTCAGTTCAGGGCACAGCTGAAAAGAAACATGGTTTCTATATCAGAGGGAGGATAAAACTAATTCCACTTTTCAAGCAGCTCATCGAACGTTTGGTAGGGGTTCTATTTTAGCTTAGCATTGAATATAGAAACTATTTGTTTCATGGTTTTTAATAACAGTTGCTTAAAACCATTCTTCTGTTCATAGATTATTTTGCAAAGAATCTACAAAAACTTTTTTTGTTGATAGATAAGGGGCTTAGAATAAAGTCTTCCAGTAGACTTAACCTTAACAATGGAAAAAATATTCTCTATTTAAAAACAAAGATATACACTCATTGGAAAGAAAAGAGGGATAATACAGCTGCAAAAGATTTCAGTGTAGAATTTGCCTTGAGAACAGTCTTATTAGCAGATAAATTTTAAAATAAAATTTTTTTGGCAAATGCATTTGATTCCAAATGGAAGCTGATATTGAATTACCAGAAGGAAGTATCTGGCTTGGCTATATCTGAATTCTCACATACTCAAACTGTGAATGGCAAACCAAAAGTCAGATGCTTTTGTTTGAACACAGAAAGCGAGTATTGCATTACCAATCCTTCCTGTTGAATGTTCATTCAAAATTCCTGCTGTATAGGACAAAACCATATTGTTCCTTACTTTGTGTTATTCACGTGTAACATGGTGTTTCCAAAATATGGCTGAAGCTAAACTCGTACTGTACTTAGTAATGAACACAAGAACTGGGGCCTACAAGCCTTAATACTTGGAACCAGGCTGTGAGGTTCTGAGGAAGAGATGGCACTTTGTGATGGCTGAGTCCATGTTCATTTTACCAAAGTATCTGCAGCTGAAGCCTGCAATGAAAAATCACCATTGACCACAGCCAATGCACAGGATCCAGTCTCAGGAAATCTGCGCATCAGAAAGAAAACCTAAATTTTTTTTGTGTTCTGTACTAGATACAGAAAATATTTCAGTTTATTCTTGCTTAGGAAAAAGTATTGTGGCGTATAGGATCCATCCTCCCTGAGCAGATGGCGAAAACTGTTGTTTTAACATCTTTCACAAATCTAGCTATAAGATGAGTTGAAGATGTTACAGAGACAAGAAGAGCTCTCATAATGCGAGATATTGTGGTGAGTTTTGGCAGATAAGGAAGCTTTATGGAGCATTTTTTGGAAACTCAGATGGTAGGCTAAATAGTCTGGAATTGCTATTCTATCCCCGTTGATTATAGAGTACCTAGGCTCTCCAGTGTGTTTTTTTGCTAGGAAACAGAAATTAAGAGACTGAAACCAAGCCGTTATGTTCAGCCAGATAGGATTCAATGTGGCACAATTTGTTCTTAAATTATTTTTCTAATGATCATCATTTGTTGTGGTTCTTAAATACTGTAGTAGTGGGTTTAGAATGAAAAAGCCTTATGCAGATAGATTATTTAGTTACTGGTGGAAATGAGATGTGGGAGAATAATTTGAAGTGAATAATTTATTGGAGGATTTTTGTCTTCTCTCTTCTGAATTATCCATGGAAGTAAGTGTTCTGGATGTTATTAATGACTATCATAGGGTGGGCCTTTGATTTATTCACAGTTACAGACCTGGTTAGAGATGAAAAATGTGCAATGCAGCTTTCTTTCAGGATCTTTGGAGGAGAAATTAAGCTATTTAAGCAATAAAATAGAGGAAGGCCTTTTAAAGGCCACTACAGTGAGAAGCAAAGCCAGACTTTGGTGTTAAGTAAAGTTTGGCAAGTACTATGGCAAAGGGGTAGGTGAGTAAGTCATGAATGTACCAGAAATTAAAGAAAAATATGTCCCTGTGAAGGAATAGAAGTAATTTCTGCTACAACCTGTTAGAAAGCAGACTTAGCAATTGTGAGAAACTAAACTGTGTGGTCTTTCTCTTTAAGTTTTGAAGCATAGGAGTATAGTAAAGAAACAGGTCTGTACTGAATAATATATTGGGGGGGGTTGTTTGTTTTTTTCCTGTTTGTTTGTTTTTGGTTTGTTTGTTTGTTTGTTTGTTTGTTTGTTTGTTTGTTTGTTTTTCTGTGGGCAGGAAAGATCTATCAGAATTCCAAAATACATTGTTTGGAGCAAATAGGACAATATTTTCTCAGACATAATTTTCCAGGAATTTTTGTTTTAGGTTGGTTGAGAAAAACTTAACTGCTCAAATATTTAATTCCTTCCATTTAAGCTATTTGTTAAATTATATGAAAAGCTGTTTTCTGCGGTCAGGCTATTTTTATTTTGGACTGGATTAGCAGTGATTCTAGAACCTCTTTCTTAGTGCAAATACCCAGGGTTTTTTATTGTTTGTATTCTGTAAGCATTTAAATTCATTTAAAATTCTTTATTTGAATGAAGATTTCTTCCAGTAAACTTATTTCTTAGAATATTTGCAGGAGGCAAATGCAACAGGGTCATGAAAAGAAACGAAATAAGTTAACTTAAAAAGAAAAACAATGCAGGAAATTCCTGGCTTTCTTTTCCCCATTCTGATGAAGTTGTTGAATGAGAATATTAGTGATCAATATGGTAATTGCTAGACCCATCCAGCTCATTTTGATGAACTGCTGTTTATCTGCATTTTCACTGACCTTTGCTGTGGCCATTCTTCCAGTTTGCAATTTTTATGGAAGTGCCTCAAATCCAGTGCCATTGAAATTAGTCTTTCCTACGAGATCACATGAGCCACTGTAAAATATGCTGATCTCTTATGATCTTGGAGTATATGGCAATACATCTATTACATTCCCCTCATCTATAAATTTCAGGTAATTTTGATAATTGTCTGTTTCTTTTAGAGTGATTTGAAGAATGTAGAGGTCTACGCAGGGTACTCTTTATTAATTTGGACCCATTTGAGCTTTGTAGGGGCATAACACATTAAAAGAAATTTGCTTTAGAATAATTATAATATTTTTTTCAGTCATTCTCCAATGAAAAAGAGAAACCATTCATTGTATAAAAGGCTTTTTGAGGATTTATTTTCTTTTAAAAAACAAGATGTGTTACTGACTGTAATGTACTTTTACCAATGCAGAAAATCCTCTTACACTTTTATTCTTCAAGAAAAACAAAGCTGTTTTGAGAATCCCTGCGTCCGCTTTCATTTACTATTTCCCTTACTCAAACATTCCTCAGCAAAATCCATAAGCCCCTGAACAAGATTTTATTGTTATAATTTTCTTAATTTTTGTTCTTTTTAGAAAGCAGGGTATGGGCATAAACATAGTCTCCAGATAGTTTTATTTGCAGGTCTCTGGCCCTGTGTGTGTCTGGTCAGTTCCTAAGTGTCTCTCCCCACAGCTTATGTTGAGGTGGTTGATTTCAAAATGTCCAATGTCCAGTATGTATTCAAAATGCATGAAATGTCTTGTGTCCATAAACAGAAGCTGTTCTTTAAAAGCTCTTCTGTGTGCAAGAGCTATTTCCCACTTTACAGCCTGGCTCATACACTGGTTAAAAAAAAATAGTGATTTATTTTTGGTACTGAATCTCACAGAATTTGAATCATTAGACCTGTGGGTTGTAACCTGTCCTTTTCCATCAAGAGCCAATTCTCCATTGCCCAGTTTCCCTAACCTATGCCCTGTGAAGAAAGGTGTCCTGTCCTGTGTCTTTCTCACTCATTTAATGTCTGGAGCAGACTTCCTTTAGATCGACAAATGATTTTAATGTCTATTTTTACACTAGACTGAACAAAAGAACCAGATCTAATTATCAACCAAGTTTGGTTGAGAACATAAGTTTGACACCAGTCTTGCAGTACTTTATTTCTTGTTTCTCTGGTGCCTGTTAAATCTTGAATGTTAGTTATTTTTTTATAGCTGTGGGAACCTAGACCACCTACACCATCCTGATCCAGTAAATGCCACAGAGCAGCTTTACCCAGAGAGGTAAACAACAGTTTTTCCTTTTTTTTTCTTTGAGATGATATCCTGCAGGCTAAAAGTTGTTTTACATATTTTGTTCTCATTTTAAGTGTTTTGGCAGAGGACTTCACATAAGTGTTTTTCCAAAGAAGAGTTAAAGGAATATGAAAAAAAGAAATCCAATATTTCAAAACGAGCAAAACCAGTAGTGCATTAAGAAATCTGCCTGATACTCTTTTTTTTAAGGCAATGTAAAAAAAAATTTATAGGTAGCCCTGTGCTACTCCCTACACAGTAAGCCAAATTTACTTACAACCAAGGAGAGAAACAGATAGCTTCCACTTTACTGATAGTTTCCACTTCACTGAACTGGACATTTGAATCAGTCTTTGAAGTAAGTCCTATCTGTTCCTGTTTGACTCCTTTCCAAGCCTTCAGGACTCACAATAGCAGGGTTTAATTTCCAGCCTACATCTCACACTAAAAGAACTCATGTTTATTCTCTGATTTGATGGGAGAGAAAACCTCGTTAGTCACATGTCTGCTGAGCTGGGAAAAAAAGGAAGAAGGAAGTGTGAAGTTATAAATTGTAAAGGCAGTTATTTTTCTGAGCTTGCTACTTTCATCACTTCCAGAGAATAGGTCTATATAGGCTGGTTTTGTTTTCCTTACTTCAAAAGTATGAACCATCTGTGACTCTCCCTCATCCTGTAGGTAGTAGTACCTGATTTTCTTTATTATCTCTTATATTACAGGAGTGGTTAATCCAGCCAAGCACGATTAAAATCCTTGCTTGCTGACTTCCCATCTTCGGCATTTTGTGGAACAGTAATTAATGTTTGTTGTGGGAAGCAGGCCGGGAGTTCCTCATGTGAGCCTTTATTAATATCATCACTCACACATTGTAATGAAGCAAAAGTGATTCTTCTTCGAAATTGTTCCCAGGGAGATCACAATTATTAAATACCATCATTGCTTATAATAATTAAACTTTTATTATCTAGGTTCCAACCCTGTCAGTTTGGTTTCCCCTGAGAGCCTGTTTGTTAGCCAAAAGTTGTGGGGGAACATGTTGTGAATAATGTCATTTTCAAACATACACTGTGATGTAGAAACAGCAGGGCTTCTAATTGGGAGTGATGAATTTTCTAGTGATGGATAGGCAGTGGAGGCACCAATGATTTGAAAGATGCAATGAAAATTGGTCCCTTTGTGATATGGATATCTTTATTCGAACCCAGATGAGTGTAATGAGCTGGGCCAGCTGAAATGAAATCCTGCACTAAGTATACCAAAGAAGGATAATGTGGACCTTAATCAGGGAGAGGGTAAGAAAGACCTTGGGATCTGGAGGTTAAAGTCTCGCAGGAACCAAAGGAGTTGAACTAGTAACTCAATAAGGATCTATGTTTAGATTTTCCTTGGTCTAATAAAAACTAGGTAAAATAGTTATTTACCATATTCAGGAAATAAGCTTTTACAGATCCCCAATATTATGTCAGTAATGGATTCTGCCATCAAAGTAAAGTGTATATGGACTTATCTGAGGAGTCTGGTTTATGAGGAAACAGAGGCAGTTGAGTTACTGACCCAGCATTTGTGGCTGGTGGGAATATTTGAACCATGAGGAGTCTTGGGAGATGTGTAGATGGCACATCTGTAGGACACTGAAGTGCACTGTCAAGTCCATGGCAAATGTACAGTGTCTGCTCACAGGAGAGTAAAATGCAGGCTCATGGAAACCAGGAACTGACTGATGCTCACTGATTTGTCTTTCTTTAACACACACTGTTGAGTTCTAAGAGTAGAGAAACTCTTACAGACAGAAGCATCATAGTGTTGCTTTTTTGGAAGCAAAATGCAGTTTCTAAAATCCAGCATGATGAGGTTGATAACATTAAAACGGACACATTAAAATATTGAAAACATATCTGGATGGATATACAAAGTCTTTTGTTTTTGTTCTGTGTGTTAAAATGTAATGCTAAACTCATAAATATCTAAGAATGAATTTATTGGAGAGAAAAGCAAGTGCTGATTTCCCCAGTTATCATGGCTAAGGTGCAAATTATGAATTCCTAGCCAACATCATTAAAAGAGGATTTTAATGTATGTTCCTTTTCTTATTATTACTTATTATTTACATTATTGTAAAATGCATGTCGTCCATTCCACTGCATGACCTTTTACACGGCTTTATCTCCAAGCATTTAAAAATACCAGACCTTGTCTCTTCATTTTATAGAAGTGATATCATTAATTTCAATGGAATTCTTTGCAGAGCTCTGTTTGAAGGGGACAAGATGAAGAGTCATTATCTGATTAAGAGAAAACATGAGGAGTGGATATGAAAAACAATGAGAGGTAAAAGAGTCACTAATGAAAGTAATAAAGTTTTAATCTTCCCTATCATATCTGTGTTAGCTGTGCACAGTGGAAAAATTTAGGGTCTGCTGGAACACAAAAGATTATTACCACAAAATTCTCAAAGATGATATAATTCATGTTTTATATTTTCCTCTCATAAAGTTCTCTCCTACATATGTAGGATGACTAAGAAATAAAGAACTTTTGTAAGGCTCATTGAATTGTTCTTCTGGGAAAAGTAAGGCATCTGAAAAATCATCTGCGTAAGGATGAGCAGAGCAAAATCTTTGTGTTCTGTGGTATATTAAAATTGAACTTATTTTTATTCAGGTTGCTGAATATTTTGAATTTTGGCCTCAGGTATTTAGCTCTTCCCTTTTACTGTGCAGAATTGAATAACAATGCATAGAACCTTTATTAAAGGCAATACAATCTTACAACAGACTTCTATGACCTACCAGTTTCAAACAATGTAAGTCTGTCTAAATTATGTGGCCCTGTTCTTGGGCCCTTTCCACAAACAAGACTCTGTTGGCTCATAGATTTTTCACAAATCAGAAGGCTTTATTATATATATAGATATTATCAAGAAAAGGAAAGATCAAGCTTTTCTCTCTCCAGCTTGGTTCAGCTTGAGAGTATCCATGTATCTGTCTGAGCAGACAGTCCCTGTGTGTGTACACCATAAACTATGAAAACACATCCAAAAATATAAATTCTCATTGGCCAAGGAGAAAACATTATCAAAACAACTGTCATATTTACATTTTTATCAACCTGAGAACAATTCTGACGGACTTAGTGCTGCAAAAACTGGTCAGGCAGAAAATGCCTAAAAGAAATCTTTTTCTGGGTTACCACATAAGTCCATCTTCAATGAGTCCTGAAATTACAAAAAAAAAAATTATATATTATGTTTTATATAATTATTACATATTACATATTAAAATACAATAATTTTATTTTTATGTATTAGCGTATTATCTAAAAATGAGATGATGAATAGCAGCAGAAAAGGAAGTTTTTGTAATTCAGGTTACTGTATTAGAGCTGGTCTTAAGAAACATTAAATTCAGCTATTTGTATATTTTGACAAGTCTGAGTGTAATGTTGCTTAAGAAGCTCCTCCATCACCAGCCACATTGGCTTTAAACTGTTCTTAATTGTGTCCAAATAATCTAAGTTTTGAAATAGTTTCTATAAGAGAAGCCATGATCAGAAGACACAACAATAGGGCGTTTTTCTCTTTCTTTAAGCCTCTCATTTTTTAGGGATATGTTACAAAGGAACTTGGACTACCTAGGAGCTCTGCTCTCCTCTGTGTATCAGTAAATAACCTCCATGTAACTGTCAGAAGAGCTGTCGTCAACTACAGAAATGTCTGCTTTGAAAGAAAAGTACTTTTAAATGAGAAATTTTGGTAAGATAAGGAGAAAATTTTTCTCTGTTTTCTTTCCCAAAAGACAAATAATCCTGTAAGACTATGGGAGTTTCAGCCTGATTCTTGCAACAACAGAAAAAAAAAATTCTCCCCAAGACCATTAAAAGACTTTTTAAAGTGATTAGATAGGCATTTAACTTAATTTTTTGCTCATGGTGAAAGAATTCTTTTCAGGGCTGACTTTATGTAGCAGACCAGACTTATAGTGAAACATACTGACATAAATTCAAATTTTACTGTTATAAAGTTAAAAAAAATATAGAAACACCAAGTAGAATCAAACAGTTAATAGAAATAATCTCAAGTAAACTTCCAGAGGTGCCTTTTCAGAGCTCAGTGTAAACTGTTGTAAAGAATTCAGGAAGAGGCTAAGAGTTACAAATTGTGGGTGGGTTTATTCCTAGATATAGGAACTTATTGGAAAACACAGAAGCATTTGAAGTTAATTAAAATCATTAATAACATAATTAATGTTATTTTGAATGTGTCTATCACTAAACATTAATTATCTTGTAGCCACTAGAACAACATAATGATAGCATCATTCTTACTGATTAGCGTAATGCTCTATTCCTTTGCTAGAATTTAAATGCTACCAAATGAAGATAAATGGAGTATCAGCCTACATATTTACTCAAGAAAAGCAAGTCTGTGTTGTTTGGTTTGAGAGGTCTTGAGAACAAAACCTCTTGGTGAAGAAGATTACTTGCTGGCTCTGTGCTCATTAATTCAGCTTGGCAAATGAGCCATGTTAGTGAGGAAGGGAATGAAAAGAGTAACAGGAAGAAGTAATGACTTAGGACTGAATTATATAGTGGTAAGACATCATAATTTGTTGATAGAAGATAAGGCTAAAGGTATCCCAAAACCTGGAAATATTGGTTTTAAGGTTTTTTTTTGTGTATGGTAGCACTTTCTTTTCTAATCTTCTCTCTGCCTCAGAAAGGCATCAAATGTGTAGGCTAAAGTTGCATATTGCTAGCATCTAGATTCTTCACAGAGGATCTCAGAACTAGAATAAGTCTTGCATTCATGGTACCTGAGCAACAAAAGTCTATCCCTAAAAATATGACAGCTAAGCTTTAAAATCACTTCTCAGGGCCCAGCATGCTTGTACAGGAGCATGCGGGATAGCAGGATTGCATTACCTTTGATGCCTTAAATGGCTACCTAGAAACAGAGATTAGACAGGAATAAAGGAAAAAGATGGTATTTATTTGAAAGGCCTTCAGATGTACACTTTTGGGCTCCAGAGGGTCCTGCCTCAGTGCATCCCAAAATGGACGACAGGTCACAAGTTCTTCACACTTTTATATCAGCATAAATTCACCAACCAGAACTCAGCCACTGATGGAATTTCCCCAAGCTTTCCCCCCTCTCCCCAAGATGATGGTTTGCAGTTTTACAGCCTAGGGCAGTCTGGGTGTCCTTGGAGAGCAAGCTAGAGAGGTTTTGTTGTGTCTATCTTAGCATAAGAGAACAGCACTTAACAAGCTACAGGAAACTTCAGAGTTACACTAGCAGTACAGGATTTGAAAAATATGAAAGTTAAAACCTAAGGCATTATCTTTGTTCCTGCCCTTAGCTCATGTTTGCACCCAACTATGGTAAATATCTCAGCCCTGTGTCACCCAAGCTATCTGTCAGTCAGCCTCATTATCTCTAACCAGCTGATTTCCCCAGGAGAAAAGGACCCTTCTGCTACAGATAGGAAGACTAAAGCCTGCCTTGTCTTTATATGGCCAAAATAGACCTTTCCTTAAGAAATTAAAAATGGACATGAATTGCTTTCCCTTTAAAATACTAGGCCTATCCCTGTGATCGGAAGTTAAAAAAAAATCAGTTTTCTTTTTAGTGATGAGTTTACAAGTGATTGAGACAGATTTGTGTCAAATCTTGGATTTGAGAGCTACAGAATAAGACAAATATTGTTTACTTAATTATTCCATCTATCAGGGTCTTTTTGCTGAACCTGAGAACTTGTAGATACTTAAGTTCTCCAGAAATATTTAACTTCACCTAAAGGTCCAGGTCCTCTAAGCTCCTGTTCAGTTTCTGATACAAGCCTATTCTGTATAGCTACTGGACCTAGGGGGTTGTGAGTAACTCATATTTACCACTTTTGTGAGGAACTGTGTAAGATCCAGTTCAGATCAGTTGTCTTAGAAATGGTCAAACTAGCAGAATTTTCACAAATTTTACTAAAGAGAAACACATATGTCATCAAAGTAAAAAGCATGAATGCACTAACCTTGGAATAAGACCAAACTTCTGGGGCTGAGTGCATTCCTAGAAGCCTGTGACATAGCATTGTCTCTGGTACATAGATGTAGAACCTGAGTTTAAAAGTAGATTTTGGTAGGTATATAAATAAGTAAAGAAACTAATTGTAGGTGGCACTAGCATGAATAAAATGTGTTCCTGTAAGAGTGGTAGGATTTATTACTCTTTCTGTTCATATAAGTTGATCTGAGGGTTATTTATCAAGTGGTTTGGGAAATGTTAATCTCTTTTATGCTTTAATTTGTATTATATTAACTCCTAGTGATGCTTTTTCCTCCCCGTTTTCTCCCTGGGCTTGTCCTTTGTTCCTCTCATTCCCTCATTCGTCTGACAGCAGCAGTAGGTAGCAAAGTGACAAAAAGAACTGCTGCTCTCAAGCCTTATCTATGACTCATGAGAAATATATGCATCACTCAGACTTTTTTTACCTTTTGTGACTTATGTACTCCCTTCTCTCCATGGGATGCATTTAGGATCCCGTTGGAAGCAATTAGATGTGAAATATGAACGTACATTTATTAAATAGGCACTGTTTTCATTGTTCCCTCAAGTGTGATTTATCAGCACTACAAACTCAGACTTGATGTAATGTATATACTCTCATTGTTCAAACAAAAGAAAAATAAACACACGCAGCAGGTACAGATTATATACGGCTGCTGAACTCCTCTGTCAGTGGCAAGCTAATGAGTGAGGATGTGATAGTCTGACAGGAGGTATTGCTCTGTGGTGGGACTGGAGTAGTACCTGAAGTGGATTCTTGGACATCCCCTTCCCTTCCCTTCCCTTCCCTTCCCTTCCCTTCCCTTCCCTCTTTTAGCTGTAGCTGTCTTCCAGGACAATGTGCAGATCTGACCATCTGAGAAATTTCCATGGAGAGAATTTCCACCCAGTATATCAAAGTGCCTGCTTTTCCTATAAACCCTTTGCCAAACAGAAACCCAGCCTGCCACTCACAGACTCTGGAGGTAACGATGAGTACTGATAGTTTGTCTGGAGATGGACTCAAATTTGATGCTTTCATGTGTGTGTGCAAAGTGGAACAATCCTTTGCTTTACACTGTGGGACAGCAAACAATGTTGAGGTATGTACAAAACTCTCACAGATATAAAAGGAGAGAAAAAACCATTGAAACATATTCTAATATAATAAACTTTAACAGATACTGTGTTCTTTTCTTAATGTGACTGAATGGCGACTAGCTGGATCTCAGCAAAAATGCATAAATATATATATTTATATCTATATCTGATGATCACGTTGTTCATACACCTAGTAAAATGCTTAAAATTAGTCTGATATGGCCATTACAGTGTTACTAAATATATAAGTATGTATATACTATGAATAGTTATGCTATTTTTTAAATTTAAATTTGGTGAAATTGAAAGACAAAGGACTATATTTTACCACTTTTATTTGTGTTGATATTTCACCAAAGATGAGGCATAGATGATGATCTTTCACATTGGTGAGAACTCAGTATTGGAATAAAAAAACCATATCTCTGCAGAAGTTTTTAACATACACATAAATGATACGAAGAAGTTTTGAATAACGTAAATTATTCAAGAATTGATATTCAGGGTAAGAAAGATACGGGCAGAAGAACCTTAAAGAAAGGCAGATATATCATAGCTACATAGTAAAAAAGACTATACATAACAAATGCAGGTATATAAATTGATGCAATAGGGAAAAAATTCCTTACTTAATATTTCAAGTATTGGTCTCTGACTTAACTACTATTACTCAGTGGTTGGGTACTGGGAGGTGCCATCAATATAAATAAGCATATTTTATATAAAAAATTGACGTAGAAGGAGTTTCTGTAGTTATGTGGGAAATAAGGTGTTATACTACTTTGTTTCTATAATAATTTTAACCATCAGGACCAGTACCCTGGGAGGTCTTAAGTGATAGTGTAATAAGAGATAATAGCACTTATTACAGTTGTTACTACTACAACTTTGACAATTCTCTCCTGAATAAAGAATTCTAATACTTTAAAATACCCTGTCTGTAGTTACAGAGGTAGAATTCAAAACTTCAGCCTCTATGTAGGAGCTTTTTTTACATTTAAAAAGGCCTCTGAGATCATCAAGTCCAGCTGTTAACTTAGCACTACTGTGCTCTCAACTAAACCATGTCCCCAAATGCCACATCCACACTTTTTTAAAAAAACTTCCAGGGATAGTGTTTCTGCCACTTCTCTGAGAAGCCAGATGCAACCAATGCCTGACCACTGTTTCAGTGAAGAAATTTTTTCTGATATCCAATCTCAACCTTCTCTGGCATAGCTTGAGACCATTTCTTCTCAACCTGTCACTTGTTACTGGGGAGAAGAGGCTGACCCCCACCTTGCTAAAACCTCCTTTCCCAGGCAGTTCTAGACAATGAAAAGGTTCTCCCTGAGCCTTCTTTTCTCCAGGCTAAGTGATCCAATGTAACTCAAAGACTTCCCACAGGAAAATCATATTTTCCCTGCAGTGTTCAGACTAAACAAAATTTTGTACACAATCATGGAATTGCAGGGAAATAAAGACTGAGGGTTGAAAGGTAGTAAAGAGTGGTGGGGAGGGGACAATTAATGTTGGTGAATGATAAAATTCTGTCAGTGACTGATGGTTCTGGTTTTGTGCAAATATCTGCAGCATTTAGGCATACTGAAATCATTGTGACTGACACTACTAAAAAAAAACCCCAAACCTCCAACTTCCAAAAAATAAAGGACTCAGATGTTAGTGGTGCAGATTTTGCATAGAAAAATGAAGAATAATTTTCTGCCTTTTAGCAGCTTTCAAACGACAGTAGGTATATAAGAAAAAAGAAGAGAGGCATAAAAGTACCTAGATGTGAAACTGAAATTATCTTACTTTGAATAATGCTCAAGGAATCCTTAGCTTTCACTTTAAGATCCTAGTCGAAACCTTCAGGCAAGAGAAAACCTTGAAAGCCTGTCCATTAACATTTTGTTTCAGAAAACAACAAGAAAAAGTTTAGAAAGAACATTTTCAGGGATGGTGAGAAGAACTGAGAAAAAAATTTCACCACTAATAAGACAAAGTCACCACTGAATTGTTGATTAAGAAGGAAAAACACATTTGTGGTACATAGATGTACATAGCCAATTCCTATGACTAGCAGGTCTGTTAGGTCATTCATATTGCAAAAACTAAATAGCTGTGCTTTGTAGGAGTTACAGCTCCCGTGACTGTAGTCATGAAATATGATGCATATTTTCATCTGTCCAGAATCTAGTTCTTGAAATATATTAAATAGAATAACCTGAACTATTTACTTGGAATAAACAGCATGATAAGCTTAGTACTCTCTTTTTCTTTTTTGTTTTTTTTTAGAGCATGGAATATATTGGTTGATGGGGTTATAGAACAATTTCTTGTCTAGTCATAAACATGTGACCAGTCTCTTTTGGCAGACACTGTATTGTATATGGGTGTGCTGTTTATGTGTTGGCAGAATTGAAGGCTTTGAAAGAGGAAAGGATTATGAAGAATGAATAAAGAACAACCGCAATTTCTGTTAGGAACTTTTGGACAAATTATATGTGTTAAAATGTACGAAAATTTCAAGATTTGTAAAACTTTTTCCTTGAATAAGCCATCATAGAACACTTGAGTGTTATGAACCTATGAATACCAGTAAAGTGAAACTGCCATTTATTTCTGCAATATGCATCCAATACCAGAACATCTCCAGGTTAAGGGTTAAAAGCAAACTGCATATTTGAACCATACCAACAAGCTTTAAATTCCATTACAATTCTTGATAAAAATGTAAACTGGAATAAATATTAAAGGACTAATTGAGAGCGTGAAAAGAAATTACACAAAAGCATTTGATTTCCCTCTCACAGAAACTTAATACAATATTGTACTGACATGCTTAGAATAACACTTAGATATACCAGTTATCAATTTATTTAGCTACATTTCCTTTGAGGTTTTTATCTGAAAACTTCTAATTTTTTTTCTTTTTAAGTCACAATCATTCCACAAATTAAAATAAAATTAAGAAAAGGTAAAAAACCCCCAACTTTTAAATATTAATTAATTATTTTATTATTATGTTATATTTTTATATTATTTTTATATTATTATATATTTTATTATTATTATATATCTTATTATTTATTATTAAGTAATTATTTTTTGGTAGAAAAAAATAATGGAATAAATGGAATTAAATAGTTTTAATGGGCCATAGGAGATGTGGACAGATTAATTTAGTGTTTACATAGATGTTTAGCCTTTAGCAATATTTCAGCTATGTAAAATGTCCTCTTCTAAAACTCTGTTTTATTCTAAGAAGATAAACTAAATTTGAAGTGGCAGGTATTTGTATTGCAAATTTAATTTTAAGAACAACAATTGTTCAGCTGCAGTGACAAGGCCAGGTAGAAAGAGTAATTGGGGGACTATGGTGTAAACAGAAATGAAACAGATTGTTTTAAATAATTTTATAGTTCTTAAATTTTAGGGCCTTGCCTGCAAAAGTAGGAAGATTATGTGAAATCATTCTTCTCTGAGTAGAAATAACTAATTCAGATATCTCTTTTAAAACTGATCATTTAAAGAGTACGTTCTACAACTGATTTCCTAACACTTTTGAGGCATACTCTGTCTTTCTATAAAGACTGGATTTTCCACAATCCATTCTATCTGTGTGATACAAAGAGCTTCTCATTATTACTTGCTTTGCCTATCATTGTGTCATCTGAAAATTTAGTCATTGAGTGATTCATGTTTCTTCTGGATAATCAAGAAAAAGTTGCATAACATCTGTCTTGGTAACAACATCTGCGGAAGTCCCCTGTGGATAATGGCACTGTGTTTGATTAGAGCTCACTGTGAACCAGTTATGTTTGGATCTGTCAGTGAGCAAATTGTTAATCTGCTGACTGTGTGTTCTGCTGATATTGGGCGTCATAAGATTTTAAGTCATAATTCCATACTGTACTAAGTCAACTCGCTTACAGAATTAAATAACATACATCTTCTCTATATTTACATTTTACACAAATCCTTTTTTTCCCTAGTTCTCAAAGAAATGACATTGAAAGACATTTCTACTACTATTTAATGCTTCAAAGATTAAGATCTGATTTTTTGCAAACTTTTGTTCATGAACAGAAGTAGAATAGCTAAAATGAAGTGACCTAGATCACATACCTCTTCAGTGCCACTGGCACAGAATTAATACTTTCTCTTTTCAAAGATTCTGCACTAGCACCAATCTCTCCATGAAAAGATTGCCAAATTTATTTTCCAAAGACACTTGAATGCTAAGTTGCTCACAGTTGTTTTAGAAATAGAAGAGGAGGTGAAGTACTTTGAATAAATTATTGCTGAGCTCTGCATATAAAGTATACAGATGTTTCACAGTGCTGAGGAGTGATAGTATAAAAAGAAAGGCACAGGATGGAATCTAGCTTCTGTCTTTCATCAGCACTGCAGAATCTCAGGCTATGAGAAATACTTAACACTCATAGTTAAAATAAAAATCACTAATAGTTAAAAATAACTCTAGAATTTCTTTGAGAATTTGAGAAAATACCATTATCCCTTGGAACTATTATTTTCTGACTCTCAGAGGAGCACAAATTTGGATCAAGAGGCAGGGAAAATTACACCTAAGTCATCTTCCACACACAGCACACCCGTCATAGTCAGTCAGAACCCCCAGATTGCATGGAATAAACTTATTCCTGCAGCTGCTTTGTTCTGCTTCCAAATGAGAACAACTTATGGATTCAAGCAATGAAGACACAGAAATACAGATGCATATGCAGGCTCACACAATACTGTGTGAATTTTGGTGGAACAAAAGGAGCTAGAAAGGGAAAAACGTTTTCATAGCCCTGTTATTGTACTGTTGTAGGCTTGGGTTTTCAGATGATACCTCAGTGTGCTTAATCCTTTAACAAAAACAGCACTTGTTACAAGACTGAAAATGCATTAAACTGCAGAAGAGAAGAAGAACCAAAATAAGGACATAATTTAACTTGGAATTTAAATGAAGGATTTGGTTTTTTTCAAAACAAATATATTAGATAGTTTTGGAGATTTTTCATTGGAGAAAATCTTGTATTTTGTTAAGCAATTCTAAGCAGTAAAAAGTCATTCTTATTTTCTATTCTGCACTGGGAATGTGAAGATTTTTCCTACTTCTGAAAAAATTAAAAGGCACCAAAGTAAAAGAAAGAGATGCAAATGTTGAGAGAGTTTCAGTTTAGAGTAGGTGTTTTCAGGACAAAATGATCTGTCAGAAATATTTGCTTCAGCATCTGCTATCCTGATCTTTCCTCCAGACTGAGAGTAGTGTAGCTGGCCTAGTCAGGACCCTGCTATGTCACTGCTGTTTCACAGCAGTAACTGAAGTGGGTGAACTATCACATTTTATTGTGTTGGTTTAAGGTGATACACTAGATCTCAGAACTGTGGAAAAGGAAATTCAGTGTGAGGTACACGCTGCTATGCTTTGGTTTAGCATTTAGCATAATTCCATAAATCGAGGAAGTGGAATTTTCCCTTACAGTTGTAAAAAATGATGGAATGAATTCAAGGGTTAGTTCTAAAGCCTACATAATAGGGGAAAAAAATGTCCTTGTACTTATACTGAGGTTTTGTGCATGAATAGGCAGTGTCTTGATTGACAGGCACATCACTTTTCTGAACATGAGAATGCATAAAAATCTTGCTTTTGATGAGCAGTCACCATTTCCTTTTTACTAAATTGGAAAAGTTGAAGAAGATGGATTCTGCAGAAATTGTTTTCATTTTTGTTAAATCCCTGAGTATTTTTGGCTCCCAGTTAATATTTCTCAAGGGAGCTGTAATAGGAAGTAGATATGCACATACACAAGTCCACTTAAACTCCCAGTTTTACACTGAGTACCAGATTTAACTGATGGTTTTCAACTGTCATTGCTGTTTTTTTTCATTAGAAGGATGTCACCCAGGGTGACACAGTCACCCTTGTACCATGGCTTTAGGATTGATTCAAAGGGTGCCATCTGCTTCTTGAGGACTATTACTCTGTGCAGTACCTCCAGTTTTCCTTGGAGGCTGCTCTATCTAGGGCTGCCTTGCGTATCTTACATAATCAGATATTTTTGAAGACAGGATGGATATGGCTACAGATGGCAAGAACTGCACCTCTAAGAGAAGAATTCCCTGTGCTTTTCCAGACCTAGTAGTTAAATGTGTGCTTTAGTATACAAGTTAGCATGCTACTGTAAATATAAATATACAGCAGATGGGAAAAGAGGGAGAACCATTTTGGGTAATAAGTTTATACAATTTGGAAATGTAAAGAGCACATCTGGTACAGATGAAGAGCAATCAGGAAGTTATGACAGGGGAAAAGGGAGTGAATGCTACAATAAATTGTGTTAAATAAGTTTTTCAAACAACCACAGTTATGGCCCTCTGAGCCTGGGGAAGTGGTTTGTTCAAAGCACAAGGGAGGGTGGAATGAGCCCAAGCTAAAGAATCTACTTGGATCAAGAGCCTGCTTAGTGAATGTAATGGAAAGGTCATTCATGAACCACTACATTCCAAATGCACATAGATTTGTCGGTTACATTATCTGGAAGCCTCCAAAACAACCTAAATGAAATACAGGTTATTTTTGGAGAAAGGAACTGGCAAAGGAGGAGGTGAGTATATGTATAAGATGTGAGAATGTCGTGTAAAATCTTTCCCACCATCAGGTCACATATTTCCATGTATTTTGATTCTTTTGTTTGAAATACTCTAGTTTATTGTTATTTGAAAAGCCTGTTTGCTTCTCTTGGATATGCATTTTATTGGATATTTCATGCTTTTGGATTATAAAAGGAAGGTGAATTTTCTTGATATTAGTGGCCAAGCAAAGCAAAAATTTCAAAGTAAAACTATTGTAATGCTGACTGCAACTACCAAAGCTAAGGCTTAGCTTAGATGACTACCCCAAAGGTTTGCAGAATAATAACAACAAAACTTTGTGGCAACCTTCTTTTGCAGACAGAATACAGCCTCTTCTATTACAGTTACTTTTGTACAGCTGCAATTTTTTTGCCTGTATGTTTAATTGAACAAGATGAAAATAAGCAGCTGAATTAGTGTCTGCAATTCAAAGATCAGATCTCAAAGGTAAATTTGATTACTGTTAATCACAAACATATAAGAAAATATTATTCTTTCAGAATAACTTTGATTTTAAAGTATTAAAAAGAATATGATCAGCAAATAGCAAATAGCCATCTTTTGAATGACAGAAAACTGAAATGAGACCTTAGGGCATCAGTTCAGACAAAGAGTCAAGGAAAATATTTTAAATGATAGTGATAACACCCAATAAGAAAAACATATTCACTCAAAAATTACCTATTTATGTGGTATGAGACTCTGGAGAAAGAAGCAGGTGATCATGAAAAGAAGTGCACTGTAGTGTATAAGCCTAAGATGGATGAGTTAAGGCTGAAAGACATTCAAATTCTGCCATTTCATGTATTATGGGCCCCTGATTTTATGACCATAACATTTAATAGAGGGATTTTTCTATTAAAAAAGCAAATGAAGCCCTTCTACTCCATCCTCTCCTATTTCCCATTGAAATGCTACCCAGTGCCTATAGATCTGAAGCAGAGAAATACGAAAGAGCAAAGCCACAGCTGGAAGGAGAGGGAAACAGATGGATTTTTCCTACTTAGGAAAATTGTCCCAATTAAAATAAAGTATTCACCACAAATAGGGCTTAGAAGTTGAAATGTCACATTTTTCATAGACTGAAAGTTAAATGCTCAATTCCTATTCAATTGAAGAAGGCTTCTATATAATTTTGAAGGGTTTCATTTTATTTCAGATCATTTTAGTCTCTCAATCACAGTATCTTAGGTTTTCATGAGAGCTTGTTATATACTATAAACCTAAGATTTTCAATTTTGTAAAGGTCAGTGTGGGCATCTACCATTTTGAAGATTTTTCCCCCAAACTTGTGGCTTTGTGAGAACCCTCTGAAAGCAAGTCCTGTTGCCCTGAAAGATATTCAATCTCACAAGTTTGCCTTTGTCAAGAAAACAAAAGAGTAATGTCCAACTAGGTCCTTCACATTCATGGCACAGACCTCTTCTGTATCTGCTGCTATGCCCTATTTTCTGCTTTGTGGTTTTCTCATCTCCAAGACCCATTCTTGTCTGGATTTCAAAGTTATTGCTGGGAGCAGAGCACTGCTGAGGAGCTGAACAGTCACAAAGGCTCTGCTTTTCCCTTTCTAAGCCTGAGCTCTTCAATCCCCAATTCCTCCAGCAAACTCCCTCTCTTTGCCTTTTCTTCACTTTCCAGTCCATGTAATATCACAGCTCTCATAATCTATTTGCATTACAGCTTTTTTCCTTCTCTCTTCATGGGATTCAGGGGTAGAAATAATGGGGAGAAAAAGTGTTTTCACTCTCAAATCCAGCACCTTACATTGTAATAGCATCTAATAACATGGAAGTGTAATTCCAGGGGAAGTGCTGTTTGCCCCTGGAAAAGGCTCATTTCCTCTCTGATTGTGGGCAGTTCTCACTGCTGTCTACAGTCATACAAGGCATAGGTGAGCTAACTGAACATGCTCACAGAACATGAAAACTTGAGGGATTCTGCCACCAAATTCTTAACAAGTGCATATGGAACTAGAGACTTCTTTGTTGTACCTTTATAGTAGGTTTCCTGGCAAAATCTCCACTGCAATCATGTCAGCACCTCTGTCTACGTCTCAATGTCAAGTTCCAAGCCCTTCCAAAAAGGCAGAATTCCTTTTGTAATTTTTTTTCAGACTCTAAGGAGCAATAATTTATAGGTAATATGTAAACCAAAGACCTAAAGTGTTATGCAGTGGATTTATGAAAAACTAGTGTATTAATCTGTACATTTTTTTTGAACGAATAAATTTAAGTCAACTCACATAACACATGCAGGACACCCAATCTTTCAGTGAACTTATTAACTTCAATGTAGCACTGATCTTAATACCAATTTACTGACTGAGGGGGAAAGATTTACCTTGCTACATATATCACATATATACATTCCCAAAGGGACTTTGAAAAAATTTTTCATTCATGATCTTTCTGTAAACTGGATTACATCACATTATCACTGTGCTACAGGTTTCTATACACAGTTTCCCACAGAGCAGCTTTAACAACTGGAACATTTTCAAACATGTAACTGCCATATTTTGCTGTCTAGCAAATTGACAAAAGGTGTTTCTTCTGTAAGAGGTGCAGGTGTGGGCTGGAGACAGCTTCAGAGACACTATCCCTGACCAAATGTTTTGGTCCTGTTTAATGCCCTATGACACAGAGCTTGACTCTGCAATGAGCACTCAGAGCACTCAGCAATGTTCTTTTAGTCTCCAGCACTCTACATTCATGTGGGTAAGCCAGACCAGAAGGCATCTGAGATAAGTTGAGAGAGATGCCTTCCCTAAATTCTCTTCTTTTGGCTGTTTTATTGTTTTAACTTGGTATTACTTTCTCTCTCCTTTCATCCCCCTCTTTTCATGAATATTTTATTCATTTCTATTTAGGCTGTGAGAGAAGGTGAGAGAAGTGCTTTCTACCTGTCGGACCACATAAAATACAGCCAGGGAGGGGAGTGTAGAACCCTTTGGTGGTTCTAAGGGCTCTGATGTTGACAGAACATGCCATTCAAGGCTTCCTGCTGCTGTTATTAAAAGCATCCTAAAGGTCTACCACATAAACTCACACATTCTCCAGAGCCAGCTTTTCATAGGCTGACAAAAGAGTGGCACCAGTTCATATTACTTTTTTATTAAAGCACTGAGGCATTTGGGTGCTATGTGGAAAAGCAGGTTGCTTGTTTTGACAGGATGGAGAACAATATGAAGATTGTGAAGAATGTGAAGAATGACATAAAAATCATTACTCACCTTTATCATAACTGAAAGCTTGGTAACTATTCCATCAGTCACCAGTATCTTAAATGCCTGCCTCCCTGAGATGAAGGGGTTGATTCAGATTTTGCTTTTGTGAAATATCCAGTCATCCAGATACTTACTCTTGTTTTATATAGGAGTAAGAAAATCCCAGCTGATGCTTCCTGCATATACTTCTCTTTGCATACCTCTTGATACTGCTGAACTCGTTGTTTGTTCGTTCATCTTTGCAAAAGTGTCCTTAACTGCAATTGATTTTACATTTGTTACTGAATTTGGTTTGCTAAGCCAGCAGCAAGCAAAGTTGAAACAAGTTGTCAAGTACTGAGTTAGAATTACCAGCCTTAACATAGAAGTAACAAGTAAGATATAAGATGCCTGAAATCAGTGAGCTAAAGAAATGAAAAGTGGTAAAATCAACCTCATCTATTACTTCGCATGCACTTCACAGACTGCATTTTGTCAATAACAGGAGCATTCACTACATGCTGCAAATGTGAAAAGTACTTTATAAAGATACCTTCCTTATAGAGACTCATGCTCCAAAAAATTTGATATTCAAGGATAAAATCTTTGCTGGAAATTATAGTGTAGAGATGGTGTGAACAACTGAGGGGTTGGTTCCAAGATTTTAAGAGGTTTGCAACTGCTTGCTTCATATATATGTGCCTGAATTTAATTGATAGCGTTGGTATTTTAATTTGTTCATCACATGTGTAATTAAAAAGACAAAATGAAGAAAAGAGGCATACACCCACACAGGAGCCTAAGTCTTCATGGTGTTGCTGCCTTCATCAGTACAAAGTGCAGCAGTGTGTTAATGCAAAGTACCAAGTGCCATCAGTGCAGCTCAGATTTAGTATAAAAGAGTAAGGTAAGACCCGTTACAATAAAAAACCTTTAACTTCTTCTATTATTATGCACAGATCATTTTTTCTAAGAAAAGCATGCTTTTTGAGAGGAATAAATAACATATATTGTCACGAGTCCTCAGAATTTCTCTGTCTCAGGGAGTGATTTATATAACCACTCTGGGTATTTCTACCTCTCCATTTAAAGTAGTTTTCAGCTTGATGGCTTGCCATTTGCCTCTGTCTCCATGAAACACAGGTACCTATTAAAGTAATTCCTCAGAACAAGGTTTATATAGAACAATACCTGTATTTTATCCTAGAACCTTGTCTTGAGCCTTTCCACAGATCCTTATCAAATCCCTATAGATTAGTAACTATTCTTTACAATAAAAGTGGTTTTTTTCTTCTAGCATCAGTATTATGACATATTCTCTTGTGAATGTAAGATCAGTGGAGTCCTCATTCTTAATCCCAAGTGAATTCCAGCTAATCCAACTTAGTTCCCAACTCCTGGGTGATGCCCTTCCTGATTCACAATGAACTTGCCCCAGTATTTTCTTCTACTGATAAGACGCACTGATCTTTTCTCCCTTGACCTATCTCAGGACCGTGATAATGACATCGCCTAAATTAATCCAAATGTGATTTGTACACCACTACTCCACCCTTTATGTGCACATAAATCACGCTAACTTTTTAATCAGGTAGCAGCAATTCTGTACAGTTTATGCCTAATCTGAATATAGCATGGAAGGCATATATGGAAAGGCTTCCACTGAAGCTGATGAAGGATTTTGAATAAAATATATTTCCATGTGTTATTTTAACCTCATCATTGAAGTTTTTTTTGCTTTCTTCTCTTTCACATTTCTCTCTCCTCAAAAGCAATACAAAATTATGCTTGTGAAACTGTGAGAAGGAAGCTTTGGTAAAGAGATGACCTTTCGCTTACTCATCTTTAAAAAAATAAAAAACCTGTAAGATGTAAATTTTCAGACTTAAGCTGAGGAGAAGAGGAAAAAGGGAATAAAAATTCATCAACGAGAGAAAGAAAATATCAGAAAAACTGATATTTTGGGGAAGTAAGTTATAGGGATATGTAAGCCCACAGGTAGAACTCACCTCTCACCCAGAAAATTTTTAGGGAAATACAGGCAACTTACAATAGTTGCCTATGTCCTAGTCATAGCACCTGTTTTACATGCCATATGTTGCATGTAAAAAGCAAAAAAAATTCCATCTAATATTTTGTGAACATCTAGGCTGTAAGTGTGGGCCAGGCATAGCTGTTGGTTTCAGTGTATTGGTTTCTATGACTTATCTTTTATCTACTGCAATCAGAGTATTTTCTCTGATATGACAGGTGTGGAGCCAGCCTTTCCTCACCAATCCCATAGTCGTGTGGAAGTGATTCAGTTCCTGCAAAGAGGATCTTGAACTGCACTGAAATCTGTGGTTAAGGGCTTCTGTGCTAACACTGAGCCCATGAAACACCAGTGTGACTGCAGACTTCAGAAGCACTTGAATTTTAAAGAAAAAATTTTAAAACCACCTTATATTCTGATGGATTTTATTTTTTTTCTTTTTCCTTCCCCCTGAATAATCCAGAATAACATCGTAGTCAGGAAATTGTATGGAAAAATGTATTCCTCACAACTCTTAATCTGAATTGCATGACTAAAGACACAGGCTTGCAAACAAACTAAATTTTGCTGGTACATGGCAGCAGGAACAGTATTTAGTACAGACTCATTTGATTGATGATCTAATTTAGATTTTAATTGCTCTCCAATCAATTAGAAAGATAGGAGAAATATAAAGGCTGCTGTGAAAAATGTTTGCCTCTTTCCTTGGATTTACTCAAGCAACACTCTTGTGGGTCAGATTACTCATCATGATATTCCTCATCTTTACTCTTTAGTCCAGTGAATACTTCCAGTGGTCACTGTTCATCTATCTCCATCAGAACAAAAAGAGCTACCGTAATTTATAATAGTCAAGGACTTGGTCTAATAAAAATAAGAAATCTCCTGAATCAGGTAACCTATTCAATCAATGAAGTTTTCCATTTTTCTGATCTTAAAAATAGCTTGCATTTGACTTCTCACAAAAGTTGCTCAGAGAATATATTTTTCCTTTTAATTCAAAGTGCTGCCCCATCAAAAAACAACCTCTTGGGTCACTGGATTTCCAAAAGCTTAATTTTATCTGAGAAGCACACATTTTTTTTCCAAGTTTTTTTCAATATGGAAATGTTCAGGGTGAGGGGGATGGGGGAGAAGTACAATCCTCTTCGAGATTCTTTGTGGATTTTTTATTTTGCATGATTTTATACTAGTAAAATAATTCAGCTTGACAAATATAGGTCTTCCTCTTGGGTTAGTCATTTGAGATGGCAATCCCACTGAGAAAATTAACCTGAGTTATTTCTAAAAAGTTAGCTTGGATTTTCTCTAAACCTTCTCTACTTACTCTTATGTTTATGTATAGAAGACAAATCACAGTGTTAAATAAATTTGTTAAAAACACCCAAACAACTGACTAGTTTTTATGATAACTACTGGTCTCTGCAAATGACACTGAAGACTGCTGAGTTGTGCTGCACAGTTCTTAAATCTGTCATAACTGAAGGCTGATCTGCTTTGGATTAATACGTAAGTGTTGCCTCTTTCACACAGTACATTCTCAATCCATTGCCACTGAAACAATGTCCTTTTTGCCTGATCACAGTGGCTTTCAAGTACAACTTGGAAATGAAGTGGCTGAAGAATGCAGTTCCTTTTTGCCTGTTGGTGGGCCATTCTACATATGATACTGATTTTTTTTTTTTAAATAATTTTCTCACTGCTTAATGATCATTGAAAATGAAAAAAAATCAGGTGGGATATCAATCTTGGCTGTTCACTTAACCATGGTGTGGCATTTGCCAGCCCCTCTGAGTCCTCTGTATACGCTTCTGTACTAGTACTTTACATTTCCTGTCCTTGCTCATCCTTGCTCATCCTGGGAGATAGGATTGCTCACTAGCTCTGAATATTAGATCAGAGGCATTTATGCCTGAATTGCATACATGTGAAAATGCTTGAGAATTTGCTGACATTTTGTCCTGGTTGCTCTGCTGCTTTGCCCAGTGTGGGCTGACATATAAGCAGACTGTCCTGCCCTAAGAAGTTAGCAGATTATACTGTAGAGATGTCTGAGATTATTGACCACTCTGCTAAACACTTTTCTGATTTAGAGATAGCATATGGTCCTCAGAGAGAAAAACATCTTATCCCAAAGGGCTAAATACTCCTGAGGATTCAGTATTATGAAGCTAAATAAAATGAGTGTTCAGAAATCAATTGGCTTTGTAGTGCACAGAATCTGTGGGATTAAGAAAACTCTAAAACTGGAGTAAGGGAAAATGATAGGCCAGTCTCCTACCAATGGAACCCTGTTGTCAAATAAAGTTAGAATAAATCAGCAAAGAGAAAACTCAAAGAGGCCTATAAATCTGCTCTGGAATTTTTTTCTGTGCTTGGAGGAGAAAGGCCTAGAGCCTGGACTTTTGAGCTCTGAAGGAAGAAGCATGAGGCACCCATAACCCGTTGGAGAGGCTAAAAAACTTATTTTTCCTTTCATCAAGAAATAGTTTAAAAAATTGTCAACATGATTTAATGAGAAACTCCTGGCAGGAAAAATTCTCACACTCCAGTAATCTCAGCATTCAACAAATGCTTGCATAATGTAGCTTTTCTGCCTTCAGCAACCATGGGGGCTGGTGATATGTGAGTATCTGATGGGATAATCTGCAGAGGCGTAGTCTTGCCATGTGGTTATGGTTGCATGCACACTACGTTTGTTTCGCTTCCACTAAATGCTGAAGGCTGGATGACTCCAGAGGTAAAGCATGTCTAGTCTCCCAAGAAACTGAAAGCTGAGTAGGCTATTGGTGTTTTATTGGTTACGTGTAATCAGCCCCAGCAGATTTCTGAGGCACATTAATAATCAGAAAACTGCTGAGCTTCTAGTTATGTTGACAGAGATGCAATTTGTTCCAGCCAAATTCCAGCTTGCACAAGCTTTTTGGTGTTGAATGCTTGTCCTTTGCGGCAGAAAAAAGGCACGTCTTCTTCAGCTCTTTAGTCACAGGGGCAGCTGTATGTGGGACCTCCTTTTAAACCCTGTTTCGAAGAGTAACAAGACAAAGAGCAAATAAACCATGGGTATCTTTGTAGCTTGCTTTCACTAAACTACCTCAGGCACCCAGGAGGCTCAACCATGTACCTAATAATAGAACTGGTCCCAAGCTTTGAACTCTAAACTGCAAGAGCCTACCTGCTGTGCTAAAAGAAAATAACCTTTGAAGAAAAGGGAATGAAGACCACAAAAACATCTTTACAAGTGAAGAATATCTCCTATACCCCGTTCTTCACAACTTTCCTCTCGAAATTCTGCAGGTCTGAACTTACACAAGGATTAGTTTGATATAGTCTGTGGAAAAATTTAATTTGACTTACTTGCCTTCCAACAGGTAAGGCAAAACTTGAGGTAGAACTGAGATTCAGTGGAACAAGGTGTAAATTAATGAGTGGTGGGATCAGCTGTTGTAAGAACTGTGGTTGGGATGAAAGCAACTTCACCAGGAAGTCATATGGGACTGGAAAATACAAGAGAGAGGCAAACCATCATCTTAAATTAGTACAGCTGTGGTATGGTAGCATAGAGACAAAAAAAATATTTGTAAGAGCGAGGGGTTGATAAAAGAGCAAATCTTTTTGCTTTCTTTGCTCACTTGTAGCATACCATAATTAACTATTTTTCTTACAATATGAACCTCAAGAACAGTGTTGGCCAACATTTTCTGTCTTTGAAGACAATCATTGGGATGTTGCATAGCAAATAGCCTAGTACAGGTAAGAGTTTCCTCTGTAGGTGACCCTGAGGCATGCTCTCCCTTTAGCAACTGCAATGCAGCCTACAGCTTCCAAGCTGGCATCTTCCTTCTAGCTCTGTCTGCAAAACTGCATTTTATCACAAGGACATGGGTCAATGTTAGAGAAAAATAATTATCATGTCCTTGTTGGCTAATAGCTAAATTAAACATGCTTGTGCTGTGTCTGAGAAAATGGCTTAGTTATAAGCTGTTGCTCTCTGGGGAGGAGACATACTGTTTCTTAATGTTCTTAAAGCCCTACATGAATTTATGGTGCAGTGCTAATTATGGCTAATCAGTGTATCCTCTTAGTTTGGAGGCACTCACTGAATGATACTACAGACTCATGATGATAAGCTCTGCGACCATGAATCATAAATTTAATTGGCTGGCTGGGCCACCTCTGGAATCCATTGATACTTAAAAATCCTTCAAATGTGGCAGTAAAACAAATGCTGGGAGACTCTAAACCTCCCCTAGTCACCAATGGAGTCTCTGAAGCCCTCCCCCATTTTTATTCTGTTTATATTAACTTGCTCTCCATGTCTCTTATTTCCTTGCTGCCCCCATGGCAAAGTCCTAACTTGACTCGCATTCATTGTCTCAGGAAAACTTATGACTGCATGCCCATCTGAAAATGGGAGAGCTCTTTCAGCTGTGCTCCCCTCACTTCTCTCAAATGGTTTTAACAACTGAGAGCATCCCAGGTTGTTCTGGGTCCACTGCTTGCCCTTTTCCTTTGGTGTCTCATGTTTATTAGGAAAACAGCCTCCTCTCTGCAACAGCTTGGTATTCAAAGCCTTTACTTCCTTGGCTAGGAAACAGAAACACCTTTGCTGCTAGGATAACTTCCCTAGGCTGTCTAGGTGAGCCATTCGATCTCTTCTGCTGGTTCAGCCATCCTGAAGAGAGAGATAGTGAGGAGAGACAATGAGGTGGTAGACAAGGAACCTTGTGGCTGAACACTTCAGGTCTTATTTACTCAGTTAATGCCTTCACAGAAAAACCTTTTCACTGGAAAAGGAGCCATAGTGCAGACTGAATAGGGAGTGATTAATCTCTTCAGAACTTGACCTAGTTTTCATTTCCTCTTGGCCCATGATTGTTATTTTTTTAGAAGCTCTAGATCCCATTTTTTTATATGTACAGCTGAGTGTACAGTAAATGTGACTTGTTATGTGGTGCTGGTTATGTCCTGAAGGCCAGTTCTAAGCAATGACTGCTTTGTGCCTTTTTATGTATTTGCGTATATTATTCACACTGGAGGACTGAGCGTGGAGGCTCTAGCTGAACAAAATGAGAAATGGTCTGAGCACTGACTCTTTCGATCTGGTAGGCTTCTAATCTGTTCTCACATGAGCATCCTGAAAGAAGATGAAATTTCTCATCAACAACCACAGAAAATAGGGGGTTTTTTTTTGAGAGAAGGAAATGAAGCCCACAGTTATCTGTCCTGGGGCTGAGGTGGAGGCAAAATTTAGATCTATTGAGAAATAACAGTGCAGTGCTAATTGATGATAAAACCAGTCTGCTATTTTATACTTTTTACTGTTATCTACAATAAGATATGTTTTGTTATCAGAGATACCAAATAATATTTTACTGGAGAGGAGGCACAATATAGAAGTGAGTCTCCTGCCTCAATTCTGTATTTGTAGAAGAGAAGGGAGTTTTTTAAGTGCTAGTTGCAGTAATCTATTTTAATTGAAATTGTAATTGTAAATGAAATTTATAGAGAAGGGTAAACTTCAGCTGAAATTGTTTTTCAAAATCTGTGTATGAGCCACTAGTGTGGAAGCACTAATTTCAGAATTACTAATGCTGCAAGGAAACAAATCATTTTGAGGGCCAAAAGAAATGCAAAAGACCAAAATCAAAATTAAGCCAAAGACCAACCAACCAACCAAAACACAGGAAAAGATTCCAAACAAACAAGAAAGGGAACATATAATAAGCTGTTTTCCACAGTTCATGGTAATGATCTTATTACTGTTTTTATACCCACTTTCAACCTATATTTATACAGAGAATTTAAGTCCTTTCCTTAGGAACATCTGAAATCAAATTTTTACTGAGCTTTCTTTAGGTGCCATGCACTTTGGACATAAGACCTATTCTTTCCCTCCCATATTGTAATCCCAGCCTAATATAGTCTTTCACCTAAGGCTGCCGCCACAAAGCAGAGCAGTGTTTTCTGACTTTAGAAAGGTATTTTTCAATTTTTTCAGTCCTACATTTCTCCTGACCTCACTGCTAGGCAATCACAGCACTTTAAAAGAAGATTTCTGCCTTACCACAATACCAAGATTTACTTCAGTGCCTTCTTTGTTAAGGCTTTAGGTGCTCATTTCACAGCAACTGATGAGGATCAAGTACAGAATCAAGAATTTCTTCCTCCTTGGTCCCTGGAGATGTTCATCTGGTCATATTTTCTTGATATGACCTTGTTTTTCCTCACTAAAATGTAATACAAAACCTTGTGGGACATTCCTAAATTATCAAACACCTACACTAACTCTCTTCAGATCTTATTTCTGTAGCATTCAAAAGTGGGTGGACTCAGGTTAAAAAATAAAATATAGAAAAATATGCAAAGTTATAAAAAGCACACAGAAATGGGGGAAGGGGATTGCAAGCTGCAGCGCTTGAGTTCCATAGTTTCTGCACTGGAAAGCTGCCCTTAAGCTACATATTGTTTTTGCCTGTGCCACATATTTCCAGTATGTTTAATCAAGGCTCTTAACACAAATCTTCCACAGCTCATTACTATTTTTACCTTTTACCAAATATCCAGTTGACACAAAAGCATTCTACACAATCCCCCAAACTTACATTTTCTGTTTTTTATGACATCAAAAACAGAGAAACGTTGGGGTTTTTTCTTCTATAGAGGCACTCCCAGTGCTCATCACCTCAAAAGCCATTATGTCTTTGCCAGGTTATTTAGTGAGGAGAGATACACTCATAGTAATCACATTGTTGCCTTCTCTTTTCATGCCAGAGGAGAGAGATATGATGGAGTTTTCCAAAAAGAAACCACAAGGCGGGGACAAATTTTTAACTGTTTTTATTGGCAGCCCGTAAGGATATATTCCTGTAATCTAGAAATCACATCATCAAAACTACAGTTTAGAAATACTAGCTGGTTATCTAAACACTTGCAGAAGATTTGTGCCATGCAGACAAGCACATCATTGGCATTTTTGAATGAAGCGCTGCTATGCTGGATAATAGTGGAGGGGAATTATATTGCTATTACTTTTCCTCCTCTGAATTGCAAACCAGATGTAAAAAACTCCTGTATTAATTATGCAGAGGATAAAGGAAAGAGGAAAAGCTCATACTGAAAGTGGGCTATCACAGTTGTGCCAATAGGCACAAATAACTTTTGCTAACTAGCAAGCAGCACTTTGTACTACAAATAACATACTTAATTTCTAATAAACTTTGATAGTTAATTTAATAGGGTGGGGAAACTTACAACTACCTAGTATTTCAGGTAGAAAAGGCTGTATAGGCAAGATTGAGAATAGTGCGCTCTAAGTATTTTTTCTTTTGTTTTTGGGATTCCTTCTCACTCAGTTTGTTTTTACTTGACCTGGCTGAAGTGCAGAATGCAGAGGAAGTCCTAAGACATCTTCTGTCATTGTGAAGTGCCTTCTTACTATAAGACCATAAAAGAAAGTGCTCTTCTGCTCCTGCTTTGCTCTTAGTCTTGGAATGCTTGACACTGAACATTGTGATTAATAACTTCATAATTAACACTGATGTACTTAGGCAGCATATTCCTTCTGCTTATGAATAGTGAGACCACATAATATGCAGAAATATTTAGATACTGGAGTGTACATGCACAAGTCTGAGGCTGGTAAACATAGTCAATTTGTTAAAAGTATTACTCATTCATTCTGTGCAATTTTGAGCTTTGATCCATGATATGCTATTTAGTTTTCTATATTTAGACTGGAAATATTAAGAGGCACCTTTCTGAAATTATCTTTAAGAAAACAGTTACAAACCTCATTAGCAACACAAGGGTCAATTTCAAAAGAAAGTAAGCCAGCCATCCACTTGGAGAGACTCTGCTTTTATCACCTTACCCCTCTTCAGAATTCTTCCCCAACCCATGATTTCACAGTGTTATTGCAATATTACCGCATTTAGATTGTTCAAAGAGCTGCTTACAGGAAATCTCAAAGAAAATGCTCTTCCAACTTTCACAATACAGGGAATCCTTCCTGGATCCACTGTGTTCAGTGCTGTTACAGCAGTTCACTTATTTCTAAGATAAGAGATTGCTCATTTATTTTTCAAAGTACATAGACATTCATAAAGACCCTCAAAATTTAAATGGCTATTTAGTAGCAAAAAACATCACTGAAAACATCCTCACAGTGGTTATTGTCTCTGGGTTTTCTGCTTGTTTTTAATTTGGCAGTGCTTGTGAGAACTTAAAAAATGTTTTGATATGCATTGCCTTTGAATTATTCATTTTAATTAGTCACTGTTCTCCCTAAGTAGTAGATCATGTGATACTTTTGTTCTTTGGTTGTATGGTTAAAATAGAAAGAGAATGATGACAAATAGTCATTATGAATACTATTGAGTTGACTGAAAATGCTAAATATTTAATTAAAATTTTTCTGTCTACTTAAAAACAAAACCGTTGAAATTCTTGTCACTATCACCACCAATTTCCATCCATGTTTAATGATTTTCATCTGCATTTAGTGTGGTTTGATCTGTAGTGTGTTGGATAACATGAAACAGATAAATATGTCGTGCTCCTCTAATGTGAAACTGTGGATTAACAAAAACTCATGCTAGAATTCATCCTGAATCAAAAGCTTCATAACATTTCCACCAATACCTGGCAGTTAATTTTTTAATGCCTTCTATGACAGCTGGTATAATTTTAACTCACTGCAAACCAATCTTTTGTTTCACTTTTACTATCGTCATGATGCTAATCTGTGAAAATATTTACAAGGCTTTTCATGTTTCCTTAATACTCTGCTGTACCAGCATTACGTTCAATTTTGAAATTTTTTGGATGATAATATATGATCTGATTTTTTTCCACTTACACAAAAGCCTCCTTATTTTGTGCTTTCAGCACTAAGGGCACTAGCTCTCAACAGAGCAAGGCTTCACATTACAGTTTATTCTCGGAATCTCACATCTGTGATGGAAAACATGCTTGTACACTTGCATACTTGTCACATCTGCATATACATGTATCTTGAGGAACATTTCAAGACTCCCTTAGGCATATTTTTCACTTTCTATTTTTTGCAAGACTTATTTCCTTCTGATGTAAGCATGAAGAAGTACCAGTGCACAGGACTTAAGCAGCTCTGTTTGCAGTCTTCCCACAAAATGTGTATTACAAGCATGAACTTTAGCTCCAGGTCAAAAAGTGCATAGGATTAAATGTTGGTGCAGCTGAGTCAGGGAGCTTTTTTCTGTGGATGGTTTAGGCTAATTCTTATTGATGTAGATTATTTTGTCTTTTAAAGTTAGAGAAAAATCAAAGCAATATAAAGGCGAACGAGGTTCCAATTTTATCCATACCTGGAATTATCAATTAGGAATCTGTCTTTGCATCTATTTTAAAAATTAAAATTAATTTTCTGCAAAGAAAGAGAGGAAAATTCTACTCACCAAAGCTCTGTATATCTGAAAATGTATCAACTCAGTCCCATAGGAGATTCCTTGGACCTCTCCTTCCTTGCTTTGCAGACTTTAATCAGTTTGTCAGTGAACACATTCCTACTAGGACAGCCTTGGAGGGAACCAGAAAACAATGTTCAGAGCTATTTGATTTCAGATTTTCATTTTGTGGGGACATGAAACATGGTCACAGGCAAATTCTGCTAACAGAAAAGTTCAGATTTTACATCTGGACTGAGAGGAGTTTGGATTCTCCTGTTCTATGGCCACAGCAAATGACCAGGCTAATATCTTTAGTTTTAAAGGGGCACTGAGACTCAGCAGTGAAATGACTAGTGAGAAAAGGCTTTTCCAGCAGCCGTTTGTCCTCCTTTAACTTGTGCATTGTACAGCAGTAGGACTCCACAGCTGAAGGTTATTCCAAATGGACCTTTGGCAAGTGCAGAGGTTGGACTTCTGCAGCTTCTGACCTTTCAAAGGATTACCTGGTGAAGATGAAGAGAGCAGGATTATGTAGATTTTTATCAGATTAATTTGTTATCATTCTGGACTGAGCTAGAGCACACAGTGTGCTCATATTTGAAAGTAACCATGGATTTCCTGGGAATACAGTTGGAGTAGGAACTGAACGAAGATCTAGGAGAGTCCTGGACTCAGATCAGCAGACTAGATCTCAGGTGATCTATGTTTTGAAGTACGTGTCCGGGGTAACCTTTAGAAAAAGGAGGATTTCTTCTAATTGTAGTTCTCAGTCTTTACCCTGCTATTTCCTTTCTTACGTGCATTCTTTTTCAAGTATTTGTCAAAATCATAGGAGTATAAACTTCATCAGAGGTTCCTTGTGGTTTTTTCCTGTGTCCTACTCAGGGGATCAGGCTCCTGAAGACAGGGATCGCCTGCTATTAATAATCAGGAATCATGGATTCTGTGCTTGTGTAATGCAAAATATCACCTTTTCAAGAGTCATCAAGCCAGTTTTGGCCTTAACCTGACCTGAATTTGAAGTCATCTCCTCAAAACAACCAAATTCTTGTCTAAAAATACTTCCATGCTAGCAATTTAATGAACTATCTTGAATCAATACAAGGACCTTTCTGTTCTCTTCCTCCTCTTTTACTGCACACACACAAGGAAACATATACATACACATCTCTCCTCAGACTCTATTTTGGGCAAGTAACTGCAGCTTTTCACTGGAAAGAGTAAAATGCCACACAAACAAAATTGATTTCAATTGAGTGACAGTGCAGAGTTAGGAAGTGAATCAGAAAGCACAGATTTGATGGACAGAGAAAGGCACACCAAATGAATTTTGTACATTGTATTTAGAGTGATCCCATTCTAAAGAACTTGCTGTCAGAATTAAAAAAGAAATACAAATGGAGAATACTCAGAAGAGCAAGGAGCTCCTTTGTAGCTTTTTAAAATGAGCAAAATGTAATAATTACATTATGGAAAGATACTACCAAAATGGGAATTACCTTATGGAAAGATACTAGCAAAATGAGCCTCTGACTCTTATTCTGAGGTCCAGGACTCACTCAGTGTGTGATTGGGTAAACTCTGTAGTCATCTGGTGCTTCAATTTGTTTACAAAGAAGAATAGAGCTGAACCACATCAAAAAGATGCATTAGGCAAATTCATTTTGCATTTATTGGGGGCCTTGAATTTTGGTATGAATGGTGCAGTAAGTTCAAATGTTATTATCCCAGTAAAATGAACACATTTTTAGAAGTTGGTGGGAGCTATAATTATGCTTATTTAGTATCAGGAAAAAGGAACCACCTTCCAAAATGAAATAATTTTTTTTAGGATATTTCCAGTTTAATACCTCCTCCTTTACCCCTTCTTACCCTGCAATAGGGATGTCTCTGTAAATTATGTGTTCTAAAATGGTTCTACTGCCCTATGACATGAGAACACCACTCAGTAAGGAAAAAACTTGTTAAAATGGCAAAGCACCCAGTGAAGTGAAACAGAGGTTTTCTGTGCCTGCCATCTTTCCCACCTCGTGGGAATATATCCCAAAAAAACCCAAACCTCAAAAGTGAAAAGGTAAATAAAAAATAACCACCCTCAAGAACCTCCCATTACTGAATTTCATTCTCTGACAGCCTCTATCAACAGTGTCAGAAGCTTTGTCTCACAAGATTTTTTATTAATCAGTGGCCATTCATGTCATGAAAATATGATAAGACAAACAAACTGGTCTGTGGTTGTTAGGGTGGGAGTTTGCTTCAGCTAGCATGAAAAGAATTAAAAATAGCAATAGGAATGTGCAGGAGGAAATTTGTCAACTTGGACTTTCACCAGACATCAGATTAAATTGTCATGATTTTACCAGTATCTTAACACTCGCCTTCACATATCTGTGGCAGTCACAGGGGGCTGCTTTTCTAACTGCGGTTTATAAAGCTGTGCTCCAAGTCAACTATCAGCACTGTGGTTTACAAGAAATGTTTAAGAAAAACAAATGCAAATATTATGCCTTGTGTCCTTAATAATCTCCTATAAATGTGCAGATGGAGTGCATTTTGCAGGAGCTGTTATGGATGAGCTGGGAACAGCTCTCTGGCCAGGCTCTGGCTTGAGACTGCAGCCTGCAGGACTCAGATGTGGTACCTAAAGGACTGTGAATTACACAATCACAGGTAGGGTGTGAGTTAAAAGGGTTGCAGAAATTGCTCTTTTGCAACACACAAGAGGATGTGAGGAAGTGTGAAGGTGTAAATTAAAGAACTCTTCTATATTAACCTGCACCTCTGCCAAGTAAAATGAGCCAGCTTTAGACTCCTTCACACTCACTTAGGCTCAGTTGCACCCACTTACCACTGTTCAACTCGAACTTTCTTGACCAATGTAATAAATATGTGATGTACCCCCTGACAGAGCAAAATACTTTCCTCAAAGGAGCAGTCAGCATCCACCAAATCCAGAGGCTGAATTTACTCACATTTAAGAACGTGTGTTTTTTGCCTAGGATAAAAGGTGTGCTGTAAGAATACCCTGCCCTTCCTAAAGCTCCTGTGCACGCATGCTGTGCTGGCTGAGGTGAGATGAGTTTATGTTTGCCTCCAGTCAGGAGTGCCATCATGATACATTGTGTGTGTGAGGAAGATAGAGCCTGATGCTGGATTGAGATCACGTCCTATCCCTCTTATACTGCCAGTGACCAGAAGAGATATGTATACAGCCTTTTCCAGAGATATTTCTTTTTGGTAGGACAGCATCAGAAAGCAAAGCAAATTTAACCAGGTAATTGCATCAGGCAGTGAGGAGCTTTCTGCTTTCATACAGAAAACCACCCCTGTGGGTTGTGTTCATCCTCCAGCTTGACGACAACCAGCTTAACCTCAACAGTTTGTTACAAAAGAACATGAATTTGGCTCAAAGAATCTATTTCTGTTTTAAAATGAGCAACACAGAAGAGAAGGGGAGTGAAGTCTCACAGAAGAGAAGGTTTATGTTAGATTTTTACTGATATTTAGTAGGGTTTTTTTTATGAGTAGCTTTGCACTCAGATGAACACATGATGGACAAAACATTTCCTTTTCTTTGTCAGGAAATAGGAACTGGTTTGTAAAACAGGCCCAGGGCAGAAGTGACAGCACTTGTACCCAATCTCATCTTGAGGCTGACAACTCTAAGCCTGGTTTACAAGTCTATCTCAGTTCCTCAGGGTGTGGGTAATGCAACTTTAATCAGCCTGTATGTGATTTGGTCCCAAAGGCCTGTCTTAGTGCTTACATCTTATGCTTCTGATGCACTTTGAAACTTCATTTGGTGCCAATCCTTGTTTCCAGGGAGAGAACCAGAGGGTTCCTGGGGAGATGTTTGTAATATGCTGCAATAAACACAACCATAAGGTGCATGAACTACTTCAAGAAAGATGAATTAGTTAGTAGGATCTTCTGAGAAAAGTTCACATCTACTTCGTTACCTTGCCTTTTATGTTACCTTTATACTTCAAACTGGTTCCACTCACTCTTTCTTTCCCCCTCCCCTGATTGCTGTGAAACAGTGCACTTGTGCAAAAAAGACTGATGGCATTTTCTCAGATAGGTTAGTGAGAAGCTATGAAGAATGACTTTCAAGAATGACTTTCCATCTTTTAGCTCATGTAGTTGCATATTTCAAATGAATTACTTTGAGCTGATACTGACAGAAAAAGCAAAATCCAGTTCAGAAAGAAGACAGTGGGTGGCACTTGAGTCCAACGGGAATTTTTCTGAGGAAATTGCATTTGGCAGGCTGTTTCCTATACTCTACAGGCCTGTGTGAATAAGGTGGTTGCCCTTTTTTAAGACAGCAGTGTTGAAACTGAGAAGGTAATACTAGACACCTGCACTTCCCATATCTCAGGAAAAACACAGGTGAAAACAGTAGAGCAGAGCAAATGTTAAATAGGTTAAATTATTCCCTCTGAAACTCAGTATTTCTTGCTACACTGGACTGTGGGCACCTCTGTCTTCCCAGACACGAGTTGAACGGAGTAAGGTCTAGTGCAAGAGAGGTAAATGTGTTGGGACTTGCACCTCCACGTGGTCACCTCTTCCTTCACCTTTGCTTGGCTGAAGAACAGAAATGAAAAATCATGGCTTGAATAGCTTAAAAGCAATTAGTAAAGCCCTGTACAGGCTTTAAACATCCACATTTTCCATGTGTTCATGTAGATGGAAAAAAATTTGCTGGCCTTCACCCAAACTCTTCTCCCCTGTTTGCATTGTGGATTTGTCATTAAAATGCTATTTTAAACACCAGGCCACAAAGGTGAAATAGTACCTAAATTACACACCCTTGCTGAAGAATGCAATGAGTCAATAGTGATCCATCCCAACAGTAATAAGATGCTCCTGCTCTCATTTGCCTGAGCATTCTTAACACTATTAAAATGATGTTGACTGTAAGAGGTGTAAAAAGGGAAAAAAAATGGGGAAACACAATTAGAATATAAAAAAGCAGGAAAGACTGAAACAAAAACGAAAAGATTTTAGGTGGCTCCGATATTCAGATTAATTATTTGTAAATGGAAAAATTTGTGAATTAAAAAAAATTCCGTTCTATGTGGGGGAATTTTTATTCCATTTTCTTAAGGAAAAGCTTTTTAAATATCTTCTTTAGGTAAAGTTTTTGTGCACCGTGCTTCTTTAGATTATAAATTTCCTAATGGCTATTTCAGGAGAGGAGAAAGTGAGGAAGATGTGGGTAGATTGTTGAAGAGGTGAGACAAGGAAAAAAAAGGTAAGGCTTAAGAATATCTGCCTTCAAGGTGGTCAGTAAGTGAACATAAATAGAGTATATTGTGATTAGAAATCTGTACAGACTAAATTTAATTCTGATATAGCCAACTGGAGACATTGACCTAAGCAGAAATTAATCAAGGTCAAACAGACTCACTCACAACCCTTTTATTTGCTGTTTAGTGCTGTTGATTTAGCTGAAGGGTTCATTCAACTGTAGGGACCATGTGTGTTGTGCAAATGCCACTTGGGGGCTTTAAACAAAAAGGAGAAGAAGCAGGACTTGGGGGCCACTTCATTTTTCATTTCCATCCTGTTCAGGGACTCATGAAGCTCTCTGGGAGTGCTCTTGAAAGCATATGTGCTGCCTGGGCTGATCTGAGTCTTTTCAGCTCAGGGGATCACTGACATCCATCTTACATTCACTAAGATAATTTTGTGCTTTTTGGGGTTTTTTTGGTGTGTTTCTTTGTTTTGTCAGTTTTTTTGTTTCTTTTATTTGAAAACTAAGCTTTATCTGAAGCCATTTTAATGCTTAGAAACATTGATTTGGTTTTTTTGCCTGCTTTACTTTTCGTTTCCACTTCTGCATATTTGCATTTTGCCTGGAACAGATGCATCTAAATTCAGGCATGGCAGGAAATAACAGGAAGTTTAAATCACTGAAAACTTCATCATTGTTTTCAGGAGATTTCCAATTCAGTGGAAAAGATAGACTAAAACTGAGGAATTGATTATGTGTTTATAGATGCCTTATCTATAAAAATACTCTTATGTTTTAGTTATTGATCCGTAAGATAACAGAAACTGCTTCATTGTATGGCTTAATTGTTTCCTTGGAAAATAAAATATATCCCATTGCTCTTGCTCAGCTAACTGATTTTATATTTGAATGATATTTTTTTAGGTGGCTAAGGAATGTGAGCATTAACAGAAGACAAACGCGGAAATTTTATTCAGGAGAAAAAGTTTACAAGTTTTCTTTCTTATTGCAAAGTAAATGTTAATAGGGACTAAAAATAAAATTCATGGGTTGGTATGATTTTTCAATATTTTCATTCTCCTTAGTGACTTCTATATGGAGGGTCCTGAAGGTCCTTATGAAAAAAAAATCTCTATTTCAGTATCACATCTCCCCTTGAAAAATGATTGTTGTGAGCTGGCAGAAGTTCAAGACTGACATTTAACTTTAGGATTTTTAATTAAAAAGCAGAGGTTTTTGTAACTGCAGGGTTCCCAGAGTTAGCCATGAACATGATAACTAATTTTGGGGCAAGAGATGCAAGTTTATTACTTGTGAAGCCACTGTAACAGATTTTTTCAGTAGTTTTAGATTCTCTCTCCTCTCCAAATTAACCAAAATTTTTTCAGCTCTAAAAATATCTCTTTCTTCTACATTTTCATCATGACCTCCTGATGCTAACTTTTTTATATAAGAGAAATGGAGAGATGGTGAGAATAGTAGTTAACTTCTCCATATGTCATTTGTCACCAAGAAGATATGATAGAACTAAACACTCCTACACATCCTCTAGTTATTCTGGACTGCTGTACTACTGCCTATATTTTTTTCCAAGTGTTGAAAGTAACATATACTTTAGATACTGAAAGTGTAGCTTAATTAAGTTATATAATTCATACTTGGAACTTTCAGAGAAAAATCAAAGATGTGGGTATTTTTTAACAAAACCAGCTTTGCTAACTTTGCTCTTCCCAAGCTTCATCCTGAGCTATATAATGTCACTAATATCTTCACTTAAATAGCATTATTAAGCCATGAGGAAAAAGGCAGCTGAAGCATATCCTTGTTGTGAGTCAGCCTGAAGATCTATCTCAATTAGTGTCTTGTCTCCTAACTTGTACAGAATGTAAGAACTGGTCAAATGTGTGTAATCTCTAAACAATATTCACCTTCGCCATTTCATGGAATAGCAGCTTTTGAACTTTGCTATCTCAACTTCCTTAGCCTGATCCAGTAAGGAGACACCCAGCAAGGAATGCTAGCTTCAATCATTTATAAATCCAAGTATCTGTAATTTGCCTTCTTAGGGCTACTGACAATATTCTGCATTTTGCTTTGTTTAGCTACTGTTCCCTTAATGGTACATTAGAAGATATAACCACTTTCAGAAATGTGTTTTTTAAAACAGTACTCAGCTGGAAAACCTGTTCATATGCATAAGTTGTACAAGTGCTAGATTTATTACAAGAAAATATCCCACTTTTATATTCTCACCTGATTCTTAAAAAAATAATTCATAATTCTGCAGTTAATTTCATCGTTAATTTCTCGTGAAGCATTTAAACTCAGTAGAGAAATCTGGATAAGAAAAATCTTTTGTTCATAAAGTATTTTAAAAGATATAATTATTTTATTCTTGTTTCCCAACCCTATAATTTCCTCATCCTCAGGAGTCTACGGTGAAATAATTACGTGTCATTTGTAGTACTGACATTTTGCTCCTGCTTTTTAATTTGGAAAAGCAAGTAGTGTTTTCTGCTTACTATCTGAAATAGGTGCAGAAAGGAAACTTAAGCAAGTATTAAGCTTAAGTAAGTCTAATAGGAAAAAAAAGGCAAGAGGGATATGGATTCACTTGAGCACACAATATAAATGGAAAAATAGAGTATTTCTTTCAGAAAAATAAAACAAAACAAGGACAACCGTGGTTTGAGAAGGTTCTCTTTTCGTAGTAAATAAGTGAAATTGTGAGAAACAATTCTCTTGATACCTTTGAGTTTTTAATGACACATTCAACCTCCAATTTGGGAAAGCAAAACATTTATGGTACATTAAAGAATGGTGATTCTTTGCACAGTGTTACATAGGTGTAAACTTTTTCTTTTGAATTCAGCTCTTATCTCTGTTTTTAGCTGTTCTTCATGATGACAGGCAACCACTTTCACCTCTTTCTTAACCTGGAGGTGTGGGGCTGTGATGACAAATATGACCGTAGACATACTCCTTAAAGCAACGTATGCATCAGATTAGTTCAGTTTAGCCATCTAGATGTAAAATTTTAGATTTCCTCTACGGTTAGTGAAAATAGATAGATATCCCCAGAACCAATTAATTCCATTTACCTTTGAAACCCCCCTAATTTGGAAATAGTAACACATATAGGTTACTATTAAACAAATAATAAGTTTCTTAAAGCAGAAGTGTATTCCATACCTTGAAAAACAAGTTTAGGTGCATGTACCTTGCCAGTTATATATTGAATGTATTAATAGGGTTGTCTTAGGGTGACTTTATGATGTATCCCATATTGCCTACTCTATGCCCAGAAAATGAATTTTGTGCCTTTAAACTGAGCCCGAGTGGGGAGAGGAAGGAAAAAACCAGCCAGAGGAACTTTTTCAAAGCAGTTCTGTGCTTCAAGGTCGCTGCTCCTCTCTGTTCTTCTGCTGTGGGGAGTGATAGCTGCTGCTGCAGGGAGGGGAGGAAATACCTTCCTTGCTTTGCATCCAGCTGTTGGCTCTGTTTCTTTGGAGAGAGATGGAGAGTTAAATTCCTGTGTTTTCCTGGGACTTTGATTTCTTCTTCTTCATCTCTTCTGGACTTGTTCAGAACACGAGAACATCAAAACCTCACTAGGAGGCCTTTCATGGCCTGGAGGGGTGTCCCCCACACCAACCCAGCTGCAAAGAGGAGAGAGACCACACCCAGAGAAGGACTCTAACCTCTTTTCCCAGGTTTCTCTCCACAGTGAGAGATTTTATTATTTAGCATTATTATTCTTTTCCGGTGTGCTTATTTCTTCACTTTCCTCTGACAAAATATTTATTTTCCCAAACCTGGTGGGGGAGGGTTAAATACAACCTGCTTTCTATCAGAGGATCTTTTTCTCTGAATTTGTCTCAAACCAGGATAGGGGTGTATCGACCTTAAGCTGCTGACTGCTGATTTTGAAAACCTTTATTTTTATTTTAAAATTGTAGTAGAGAAAAAAACCCTCCACCAAAATGAAAAAAATACCTCTTTGGCTTGCATTAAATCCTCTTTAAGATTTTTTTTTCTGAAAAAAATTTTTTTTTTCTGAAAAACATGTACTGACATGCAAGATCTTGGCCAAATAAGTATTTGAGTGACGTTCTGCTTGCAATCCAAAAACTATTAAAAATAGATACCTCACCTATCGCACTGCCAAGTTTGCACTTTTTTCAGGAGCTACTGTCAGGTCTGTCAAATGGAAACCAATTGATAATCCAATAGAAAATGCTGAATAACTCCTTTGTAACCTCTTGCTTCCAGAAACCTCAAGGGTCTAGCTAGATGTTGAAATCAGAAACCCCTTATCTGTATTCTGATGGCATTTGTTCATGTAAGCACTTTATCTGTTCTCATCTACTGTCTAACTACAGGATTTTCACCCAGAATAGAAAACCAATTTTGATGATAAAGTCAAATGAGAAATTTTAAAGTATTGGACCTCCTTTGTTTATACTAAATTTGGTTACGCTTATTTTGTGCTGCAGTCAATGAATTCTGGATTCCAGATCTGGCTGTCTTTTTTGGATCACACAGCATCCTGTGGTGCAACAAGAACACTACCAGTCCCTCGGTTTCCATTGGACAGCCCAAAATTACCAAAATCAAAATTTGGCCTGTCTCTGCTAATGCTAGAAAACCCCTCCAAACCAAACCAAAAAACAAACAAACAAAACCTAAAGCAGAACTCATCCACTGCTTATGATTAGCAATGTGGCTGGCTCTGCTCCTGACTTCTATTCTCTTCAAGGCGTCCTATACATATTGGAGTGCTGGTGGATTTCAGAGAATCCAAGAATTGAGGAGTGAAGTGGAAGAATCCAAGAGCAGAGATTAATTCAGGTTTCTGACTTGATATAATTCTATCCTGGATTATTTTGGTAGCGATGTAAGAAAATGCAGATTTTTTGCAGTTACAACCTTTGGTTTATTAAATAAACCATCTATGAGAAAATTCAAGAAGTGAACTCATTTAAGGTAGAAGTGGGATTTTCAGCTATGATGGAAAAAGAAATGAGAAAAGCAGTGGGCAAGAAAGGTAAAAGGCTTGATTTGTCAGTTAATTTCAAAATTGCCTTTCCAAAGAAGTCATTGTCTGTAAATCATCCACATCCTCATTCTGAAACATCAGGGAATTATGGCCATCTTTTAAATACTGCATTTCATCTGAGAGCCTGAAAAGGACTTCACAAATATTGGACTAAATTTTCACAGTCTGAAAGGATATGTTTAAAAATCCCTTAAGAAATCAATTTTTGCTTCCTTCCTGCAAGTAAAAAAACCAACCAGCCAATCTATGGGAATCCAACTGAGTCAGCAATACCTTACTAGTGGAAGGAAGCATGAGTTGTATTGTCCTGTCTGTGACTTATTAATTGAGCTAAATGTTTGATACACCTAAAAGAACTGTAAAAAAATGAAAATAACCAGATGCTGCACTGTTTAGATTCTGTTTTCCTTACTGGTAGTTTAATAGAATTCTTAGAGCAAAAAGTTCAATTTAATATTTGATGATGATGATGATAATAATAATAATAATAAAAAATTTTAGCTGCTACATATCAGCTCTTTTTATATGTTTAATTTGACAATATTTTAAAATTTCCCCACCATTTTCAGCTTCTGCGATGTTCTGTTCAGCCTTTGATATCAACCATTTTTGCTTTGAATTAAAAATGCTAAGTGTCAGAACAGAGCTGCTGTTAAAGCCTTCAGTCTGAGAGCCAGACTAACATGAACCTGGTTCTGTTTATCAGCAAAATCTTTTGTTGTTGACTATTTCAAATGCCAGAGCTCTTTTAAATACCACTAACATTGCCAAAGCCTCATTTAAACATGTATTAGCAAGGTAATCCTTCAATCATAAACTTGTCATTAAGACATAAAGGGGATGATTACTGACATTCTGTGCCCTTTTCAGAACTACCCAAGGGAAAAATATAATGAATATTCTGGGCTCACAGTGACCCCAGCCTCTTCATAGGAAAGCAAAGGAAAATAAACCAAAATTATGCCAGCAACCATTTTCCTCCTTGTTCACCTTTTATTTTACTTTAGACAACTGGCAAAAGAGTTGTACCCACAAAGTATCTTTGTTTCAGTGGCTGTAGTTCTTATTAGTTACATCTTTGTGGGGGAAGCAAAGTAGCAGAGTATGATGTCTAGTTTAAGTCTTGGTCAATGTGTATTAAACGGTGAGGAGTTTATTCTTATTAATTTCAAAATGCTCTAACTTACGACTCCCCCTTCCCACACTCTTGCACAGCTAAATAAGGAGCACAACTAATTGTCTGCTTGATGTTTGATTTACTACAACAGTACTGTAGGCAGCAACATGTCCTGCTGAGATGTTAAATAGTGGCTGTTGCAGTACCAAGCTCAAAATAATTTAAAACAAAAATCAATAAATGCACCCTATATCTCAAAAATGCAGCTGAATGCATCTTGAAAATCAGCTGAACTTATATGACAGTGGATAAACTCATTTGTAACAATGCTATAACTATTTAATTCTGAATTCATCAGAACCCTCTCTTTCTACTCCTTGCTTACTGGTACTGCTTTACAATAACGCATCTTTTAATTCAGAGAATCAGAATTTTAAAAATATTCTCAAGATGGCCACTGTAAAATGATGTGAAATTGCAATAGTTCCTCTCACCACAAAAGCTTTGAAAATGCGTATTAAAAACCCTCATACTGCCTGGGAAGCCAGGCAGTCATTCTTACTCTCAAGTACCCTGGTCAAAAAAAATCAAGTAACTTGAGAGTCGCCTCCTAGGACTTGTCTGCACAGCACAGGACAAGCAGGGTCAGACATCGATGGAGGTCCTGAGTCTGGGAAATCATCGTGGCTCTAAGCAGCAGGTGCTCTCAGGATGCTTAAGGAGGACAAGCACTGTGAAGAGGTGACAGTGGTGCTTGCAATTCGGTGCTGTGTGCAGTCCAGGTCTCCTTGCTGCCTGCATGGCAACCCAGCTGACCAACGTCAGAAGTAGGAACTGACCAAAACTCACTCTTGAGCCCGAGGTACTCCTGGCATCACTGCCCGTGGGGGTGTACTCAGGGTCATTGAGTAACACTGAGGCAGCGTGGAAGGAGGAGAAATGCCACTTTACAAGAGGCAAAATGTCTCCATGAAGAATGAACCTGCTAAGTCCCACTTGATAGTTTGTTAGCTGAAGCACTATGTCACTTTCTTGCTCTGCTTTGCTGCTTATCTCTGTAAGCAGGTTCATATGTGCTAGGGGAGCAATTCAACGTCAGAGTAAATCCCCTGGAACTGCACCAAGTTACCTGAGGGAAAGATTTGGCACCATGATCAGTGGCTGTAGCTGCGTGTACTGCTCTGTACATTTCTGTAGTGTGGAAAGCCCTCTAACTTCCCTGAAGGGATGGCTGAAGCTTTAGTCCAGGTGCTCAGATAGTCCAGATTCCTCACCTGTAAGCAGCTCTCTGTGAAACTGTATGTTCCTTCTCCATTTATTTCAGCTATTTTTCTTCCTGTGAAAGTCCCAAATTATTGATTGGCCCTGTGAAAGGGCCAAATTATTGATAAAAAAAAATATGTGTAGGAAACAGGTAAACTTTAAAATCACATTCTGATCTTGAAAACAGTGTATGACTTTATGAATGTAACAATGCTGAATAATGTAACTGATTTTGTGTCACGGAAAATGACATCTACGGTTAAATTTTTGAACTTTTTCTTTCATCTTTGCTCTCATCCTCCTGAGTTGGTTATTCACTTTTAGAGTAGTGCAGGAACATGGGACTCCACAGCTACAAGGAACCAACTAAATCAAAATGTCCAGTTATCTGTAGCTTGCAATAGATCTAGACGTGTGCCCAGAAACCAGCTGCCACTGAAGGCAAACAGCTCAGGAGAATATTTTCTTGCTGCAAAACGGAACCTGGCAGAAGCTAGAGTGTGCTTCTACTCTGTGTAAGAGTACAGGCAGAAGAAAGTTAAAAAGCTAAACCCATGATTGCATTATAGCTTAAAAATACATAAAATATTACTGAATATGCACATGCTTTTATCTACACACTGAGGATGTCAGTGATTCATGACATACTTGTGATCACCAATTTCTGCCTTAGTGGAAGATGGTAAAGAGATAGGTAGAAAAGAAAGGGGAAGGCAAATATTTAGGTATTTCAAAATGAAAACTGACTTATGTCTTATTTTTTTTTTCTGAGTGATGACTGCAGCTGATTTCATCCTAAATCTATGGGACAAACTACTTAGGATATATTCAGCCCTGGTGGGTAACATCTTATGCTTTTAAATATTTCCTCCAACTTCTGTGTGATGAAGCATATACAAAGTGAAGTGGGAAAAGTCATGGAATCTGACTAGTTCATTTTTTTGAGTCTATTTTTAAAAATAATTCTAGGATAAAATAATAACAACAACAAAAATCCAACATCAATAACAATAAGAGGGAAATAATAACAACAACAATAATAATAATAATGAATAATAATAGGGAATAATAATGAATAATAGGATTTTCAGATAGTTTAGATTTAAATCCAGATTTAGAAGGCCCTCAGTTTTGGTGAGAAATTCACCTACATCCTACACAATATGCAGTCTACCTTTTATACCACTTTCATATGCCTTTGCAGGATCATGCACAATGGTGCATGATACATGTGAAAGTAGTTTACTAAATCACAAAGTCACCAATGGTGCAATAATCAATTATACCCTTTCATTAGAATATCCCTAAATTTGAGAAAATTTTTACTGGTTTCAGGATTTTCACTCTGTAGCTTGGAAATCTGTCACTGAAATGCGTGCCTCTCCCAGAATTACATCCCCTTTTTTGCATCCACTTGGATTATTTCCTGTTCTCTCAATGCAGTAGCAGCTGGAGCCACTCCTGGCGGCTGCACCCTGCACTTCACACAGCTGCCTCCATGGCTTTTATTAATGTTTTCCATTTCTCATCCTGTTTTCTCACTGATGACTCTGGCAAAAGAGACACTTTCTCTATTGCAGTAAAAAGTAACACAATCCTAAACACCCATCTTAAAATAGCTGAGAGGCTTTGTGGCTCAGATGCAGGAAAGCAATATCAGTGCCTGCTGCTGCATGTTTATATGTCTCAGAATAGGCTGCAGATAGAAGGCAACAGGAGTGCTTTGTTTCTGTTGTTACACTTTTAAAGTCCATCACGTTAATAAGAATCCCCATGCTCAGTGGTACCTTGCCAGAAAGCTCCTGTAGGGCCACTGCCTCCCTCCAGGTGTCACTGCCCTCTCGAGTACTGAGCCTCCGGACAGCAGGCACCGACGGAGCCATCAATAAACCCAAATCAGGTCGGCGTGTGCAGCCCAGCAGTTGATTACATTACACCGAAGTGACAAGGCGTAAGCTGTCTGGTTTGAGGAATGGGATTGATTTCGCCAAGGGAAGCAAAACCAAATGGAATATTAATCAATAATCCAAGACAAATCACCGTGAGCCTATTAATTTGATTTTTAATTCTGAGGAACAATTTGTCGTTAGTTGGAATTCTGGGCTGTTTTTACTTCCGAATAGTGCATTTCAGGAAGACCTGCTTTGAGTTTGTGGTTATTCTTTTAGAGTCAGAAGTTTGTAAATGAAGGACTTATAGACACAGACAAATCCATTCATAATTAGTCTTCCTCTTTTTCAGGACAGTAGTAATGACAAATGGTAACCATTTCTTGACTCTGTTTAGTTAATGGAATCATACAATTGGTTTAGTGTTATAAAATTTTGTAAATTTATTTCAACTGCAATAGTCTATCAGGCAGTAGATGCTATACCAAGAATCTTTGAAGTGCTTTTCTTTGAGGTGAGATGGAATAATTGGAAAGGTTTCGACCCTTTCAAAGGGGACACATTTTATATTCAAATATCCATTCATAGCATTCGTATAAGTTGGTCATTTGGACATCTATTAATCATCTCTAAAGCCATAGGTGGATGAGGTTCTTCCTAGAATCAGGGTTTTTCCCTAGAAGAGTTCCTCTAAAACTCTTATGATCTGCACATGCCCTTGAAAACCTCAATTATATTAGGGAAGCAGAAATTTTGGGGCGTGGTGGAATAGAGAAAAAGGGTTGGGTTTCTACATCAAACAATATCTTCAACAGATTAGTTACAGAAGACAGAGATTTTTTACTGTCTTGATATAATTTCCAAAATTTACTTTTCTGTGCCATCTGGGAAATCCCAAAGATTAGCCAAAGTGTAACAACATCTGCAATTACAGCAAAGAGCCAGCCTGTGCAGGTGCTAGCAGTGATGCTGAGAAGAAAAACACTGAACAGGCGGAGATAGACCTCCTCTACTGCTGCCTTATTGTCATGAAAAATGAAGAGAAAATGTGGTTGCTTTTCATGCTGTTCATTGAAAGACAATGAAATGAGGTAACTTATGACTTGTATTCTTCTATTGTTGCTGCTGTTATAAGTTGTATAAGCAGGGAGCACTTTCCATTTGCCCTTGATTTCCAAATGTCCACTGGAAAAATAAGAGAGGGGAGAACAAGGTGTGGGGAGGTTAGAGGTGGGAGGGAGAGCACACTGGATACATTTCTGTGTATTTCAGAAAGTGGGGCACACACTGTGAGCTAAATATGTTCTTGATAATTGTGTCCTTCAAAATAAGAGAATTACAGGTCTTTTCCATGTGTATTTGTTCTTACAGCTCCCAGAGTCCAGTTCCTGTGGTGTTCATGATGCAGCACAGCCATTTACTGTCTCCTAGATGGTAAGGTTTTCCCAGTGATAACTGTGGCCTGTTGCAAAGTTCAGCTAAAACCTTACTGAAAATGGTGACTACCTGAGTTTGGCTGAGGAGACATGACCGAGGTTAGGAGATGTTGCCACAAATTTAAAGAGTGCTTTTGGCAGGGAATGTGGGACAGCACAAGACATTTAAAGAAATAAAGTCCGAGGTGCTATTGGGAGGCTTTATTTTCACAATCTTACTAAAAATGAAAAAATGGAATAAATATAAAACATAAGCTAATAAAAGTTTAAAAATAGCATGAAGCCCAATTACTGCCACTTTTCTCTGTAAACACAGATGTATTTAGTTTAGTATCCTCCAAAAGCTCTACTCAGATGCAATATATGCATTGTTGGTGGTTTGGTTTTCTTCTGCACTCAAAAGCTCATGACACTTTTCACTTCTTTTGAGAGTCATACAAGAGCCAAATAGAGAGCTCTGTGTTTTGAATTTGTTTTTCTGTCTTTATCTGGAACAATAGAAGCTCTCAGGGGCTGGGACCTGAGGCTGGCTGCAGCTCTCAGAGAGGAAATTATCATCAAGTGATGCTCATGGGTGGCAAGGAGAACACCCAGGAGCTCCTCTGAATTAGCTTTTGAGAGGTTAGGTATCTTTGTGGATTTGCTCTTTTGCTTGTTTGAATCTTTCATTATTCCAAAGCTGGATGTCCCATATTTCTCTTGCCCATACTGATCTCCTCATTTACAGATGTTCAGTTCCCATTAGCCATCCTATTGTCTNTTTTTTTTTTTTTTTTGGAATGTCTTCTCTGTCCTTCTGTTCAAGGAAAAGTCTGAAACCTTTTTTTGTTCTCCAGAGCAGTTTCAAGGAAGAACTTCAAGAAAGTTCCAGCACCTCTCTCGTCCATATAATAACATTATAGAGTACTTTTAGTACGAATCTAAGATTTAAGATCTCCAGTCCAAGGCTATAGCTTGTAGTTTGTGCATAATTCTTGAATTTTCTGTAAAGGCTTGAAGGATGTCTAAACCTTTCATCTCAGGAATGTGAAGCTATGTGGGCATTCATCTTTTCTTTCTCCACTAAAATCTGTTTGAAGAGCAGCCCAGTGATTCAACAGTGGACTGCAATGAGCTTTTCTGGACTTGAGGAGCTGAGACTAAGATGTGCAGTGAAGTGGAAGAACACCAGTAAGGTACCTGACTGGTTACTTTGTGGTTTAAAAAGATTGTAGGGCTATCAAACCTCAGAAGAGGAAAATCAGCTGTTGCTAATCCCATATGATATTGCAGGAGGTATTCTAAAGCTGCCTGTAAGTCTAGATACAGCTTCCATTTAGCAAGGGAAGCTGCAAGCACAGCTCTGGTTACACCCAGAGACTTCTTTTGAAGACTTCAGTGTCCCATGGGACTGATGATATTCAAGTAAGAAATTATTTTAATGGAAGCTGGCTTCATATGAGCATGTTCAATATCTCTAAGCACAGGCTGCCTGTGAACTTCCGTGTGGGCAGGCTGGCAGCTGGTGAGAACACAAGGTATATGCAAAGCCTCCCCTTGCATGACTCACTGGCTGTTCCATGCAATCCCCTACAGGAATTCATGGTTGCTTTGGTTAGGCAGACAGCTCTTAAGAACAGATATATGAAAAAACAAAATTATACTTCAATTAAACTGACAAGCAAAGAAAACACAGAAAAAACCCCCAAACAACCAAGCAAATTCTGACAAAAACTCAGCACATTATATTCAGATTGCAGAAAAGAGTGCCCTGGCACTTCTCCTAAAGGATGACATACCAGTTTTCTACTGGGGCATACATGATACATACAGTAAATGTTGTCTTGCTTTCAAGAAAAAAATTATGTTGGGTGTTACTTTATAAATTGATTAACCATCCAGCTTAACACCAGTCTCCAAACTTCAGGTTGTTGGAGCACAGGTAATGTAATCTAACTTAATGTAATTTGCAGCATAAAACCCCTAGTTAGTCCTCTGAGATTCCATTTGCAGGGAAAAAAATAGGCACTTGTTGGCTTCTGTTTGACTTATTTCAGAAGTCTGCATTGCGTTACTTTGGATATTTACAACCAGTTGCAGGCAGGTCTTTGCAGGATCTACCATTTCTAATGCCTACAAGACTAAAAAGCCCCTAATCATAGGAACGATGCAAAATATGTCTCCTTTACAGACTGTTTTATTTTTTTGAAGGTCTTCTAATGCACTCTTTTCTCTAGTCTGCACTGGCTTATTTGCTTGTTGCCTGTCTTGAAAATAAGCAGAAAGCTCGATCACATTTCCCTTCCAGCTCCTCTGAGTGCAAAAAGAATCCAAATCCCAGCACAGTTTCTCTTATGATTGGGTATCAAGGAAAATGATATTACATCAAATCAATTTTAATAATTCTTTTCACAAAGGACAGAGAAATCATTCTGTAACCTCTCTGGAAGACTATTAAAGTAATGAAGAAAATACTAAAACCAAATAATCAAAACAAGCCTTTAAGTTTGTGAAATCACTATAATTAGGACAAATGCACACAACTGTAGTGGTTTTCTCTTTTTCCCCCTCAGTTATGTTTAATGACTTAAGATGAGCTTTTAGCTTATGATAGCATGGGATTGTTTGAACATTCATAATTAATTAGATGAGTATAAGTGAAGATACATATGTACTTAGAAGTGGGAAGAAGAATTTTGTTTGAATATGATTATTAAATTGCAAAGTGTTATGACAACAAAAAGAAACATCTCAGAAATAATTTTCCTACAGGGTGGTTAAATATAAAGATACCAACTTTTTCTTAGTGGAGAAGAAAAAATTTTTCATTGTGAATATAAAGACACACTAAAGCAAATATCTTAGGATTTTACGATAGTTCTGAAGGTGTTCTTACGTAAGAGAGGGATTTTTCCTACTATTTGCAGATATAATGGTGAATTAGTGGAAGGAAGCAACTAAAGATGAATATTAGAACACATTTTCTTTTGCATTGGGGTCAAATAGGGTGTGAGACTGAGTCTCTGAAAGGAAGTAAAAGCAGCTAGGCTTTTCAAATTGAGCTCAGAAAAACAACAGAGCAAACATATTGTAGGAATCACTGCCTCACTGCCTCAAAGATAGGAGCTACAATTACCCAGCTACAGATGAGTGAGGCACATGCAGTACCTGTCTTGCCTCTATTATCCTTTCTTTTCCAGCCTTTCCATATTAATAAAAAGAAAAATAAAGATAGGTACTGGTGGTATTATTGGTGCTTAATTAAATGTTTTGTGGGTCTCCAAATGCAAGATTCAGGTGTCTAGCTGTGCTAAGCTTTCTTAAGTTCAACTTGGAATTTTGAAGAGTGAGAGAGCTGTCAGAAATGCTTTTATAATAACTTCGTGGTCACCTAATCTCTACCTTAATCACAGAATATGTCAGATAATTTTTGTGGGTTGCTCTCATTCGTGTTGTCTTGGAAAGACACCATTATGCCAGCCTTGGCTGGCAGGAGCTCAGTCAAATCACCTCTCAACATGCCCTTTATTATCAAGAGATCAGGATCTGGAAAGGAATCACACTGTAGGTGCCTAAGTGGCTGTCTGCCATAAAGCCAAGCTAGGAAGAAGGGAACAAGAACAAAGAATAACCTTGGGTCCACAACTCAGGCACACTGTGCAAGTCCTGTTCCCTGACATTTTACAATCTGCTTTGTCTTTTACACCTGTGGAAAGAGATTTAGAAGCAACCATAATGTCAGATGAGAATTTTGTATTCCTTTAATAACAAAAGTGACTGGCTCTCTACATGGCCTGAGAGAAAAAGGGCTTTACCAGGTCAGATCAAAAATAGCCTAATCCTGAATTCATTCTATTACAATGGACAATAGCAGAAACAACAGAAAAGAGAACAGAAAAAGGAGATGCAAATAGCAATAACTTGCCCAGATGTTCAAAGCAACAAGCTGTCCAATAGACAGTCAATCCCTGAACTCTCAAACCAATATAAATCAAAATCCTCCACACATTTAGACTCTACCCAGGAATTAGATCTGTTTTTTTTAAATTCTAAGGCACTGGGATTCAGGGTTGAAATGGACTCAGGAGCACTGTAAGATGTTTGACAACTAAGAACTATGGTTGCAGTTTAGCCCATGTGCTCAAAATTAATGCACACTATTATTTTCTGAATAGCCCATCAGTGTGTGCAGAAAAGAGAAGCCAAACCAAAAAATTAGCAGGCGGTCTCTTAGGGGAACATTTCAGCAGTTTCTAATTTTTTGTGTTTGTTTCAGCCTTTCCAAAGTATTTAATACATTTTTTTTATTTTCCTCCCGTCTCTTTCATGTCTCTTTTTCAAAATTTGAATGTAGTTACTGAAACACCATGTTCAATATCACCTTTAGGCAATGCCTCCTCTGACAATCTGCTGTGTTTTTAACTAATGACTTTACAATTTCCATCGTTGTTGCATTCCTCCTACTGTTCACTTGTCAGTGTTGGATGCACTGACCCTCTTGTTCACAGGGACCTGTGCGGCTCCACAGCCTGGTTTTCCTTCCTGAGAGGAGGGGATAGGATGGTTCTGTTGTATCTACTGTGCAGGAGAGACCTTCCTTCATCTCAAAAGAAATAACGTAAGCTGGAACGATAAGTGCTTTACAAATTCACTTTGTGGGAGACAAACTGACTTAGCAAATAAAGACTTTCACCTCTAAGTCACCAGTTTAAGGTCAGTTTGTGTGTGCATGTCAAAAGGAACTTAAAAGCTTTACCACCCTGTGACTTCTCTGCAGTTTCAAATTTAAAGAAATGACAGTCTCAGCCTAGTTTCTCATAAACACCATCACTGCTGTCACTGCTAATTGGGCACTTGCTGGAAGCATTGGCAGAGCAGCAAAAAGACTGAATGAGCCATTGACATTGAACTCACCTCTCATTGCTGCATGTTCAGTGAGGCTCTTTGCTGCTGGCTTTGTGCTGGCTGTATGCTGGTAGAGGTAGTAGACCTTGTAGAGTCTCTTTCTGCCTTATCTTGCTTTGGCAACCCAGCTCTTTTAAAATTGTGTTTCCCATTTATACCTAATATGTCACTGTCACTTAACATAATTTTGAAGAGGTAATCATCAACGAGTAATGGGTAAGAACTATGGGAAAATTTTGGTTTAATGTCAAGAAAAACTTTTTGAGAGCAATATACTGTGTTTTTACTAACCTATGTCTAACACAGTCAGGCTGACTCAAACTCTACACGTATCCCCAAATATCTAAGTCTTGAAGCAAGGCCTTTTGAAGTAAGGCTTACTTCCATAACTTCCATAACTTATATGAGTAAAAGATGAACCTCTGTAGCATGTTCTGATCTATAACTTTCCCCCAGGAATAATCTTCTCTGTCTACTCTTTTCCTCTAATTACAATCCAAACTGATCAGCTCTCTCATTACCAAAAGAACCCCAGTAACAAACAAACAAAAAACAACACAAATATACCCAAGCTCATCTAAACTCAAAAAAACCACGTAATTTTTTCATTTTATTATGAATATCACTGCATATTATATTTTTTCATATTAGAGACAGAAAAAAATTTAGACTCTCAAAATCCAGTATTAGTCAGAACATCTCTGATCTTTAACATTTTCTATACACTATTGCTAGAACTTATTTTACAAACACTTATGTTACTCAGCGAAATTAGTTCCTCAGGTCAGGCAAAATCCTAAGTATCTAAGGCTCAAAGTCCCATTTAAACTTTAAGGTTCCTGATCATTCAACACTAAATCTGAGGTTTTATAATATACTTGCAAAAACTGGTAAAACATTAAAGGCCCCAGGAAACAGAAAACATCATGTATCCTCAGGTCCCATGCTCTTTCATTTGACAAGACATCTCACCCAGCTGCAGTCTTCATATTCCTAATTTATTTTTCTCACAGAAACTCCCGTGTAGAGTTTGCTCTGACCACAGTTTTGTGGGAGGTGGGCTAGGGAGAGAAATAAAAAAATCCCAAGGAATGAAGGATTATTGTTAGGAGGGAGAATCAGTGAAATGCTTACTTTGTGACTACTAGAGAGGTTTAAACAAGAGATCAGCACCACATTGTCCAAGATGGAACGGAATAAGGAGTTAACTGACACTCAATCTGCTAAACTGGTGTGAACAATTTGCTGTCTTCAGCTTTCAGTCTATCCAGGCCAGAGATAAATAGAAGAATAAATGTGTGTCAGCCTCATGTGTGTGTCTGACAGTTCAGTTTATTAATTTAGGGCAATGGAGGTGGCCTTGCAGTTCTATGACTCCCTGTAAATGACAATGGCTGAGGAGCTGGTTCTTATCTTGTTCTGCCAGCCCCGAGACACTACAGAAATTACCAACAGAGAGACAGGGTGGACCACTTATAAAAAATTCCTTGGTTTATCTGTAGGAGTCATTTATTCTGTCAAAGTGCAATTGAGCTGAGCTTTTGAAAGTATATTATGTACCTAAATCTGAGGGACCTGATGTATCCCAGAGTAAATAAGGCATCGGCTGATGTACTTGCCACTCTCCATAATATTTTAAAAGTCATGGCAGTCAAGTGAAGTCCCAGGTGATTCAAAAAAGGGAAACAATTTTTTTTACCCATCTTTAAGAAGGGTAGAAAGGAGGACCCTGGGAACCACTGACCTGTCAGCATCACTTCTGTTCCTGGGAAGGTCACGGAACAGATCCTTCCAGAGGCTACATGAAGGCAAATGGAGGACAAGGAGGTGATTTGTGACAGGCAGCACAGCTTCACCAATGGCAAGTCCTGCCTGACCAACCCAGTGGCCTTCTCTGATGGAGTGACTACATCAGGGGACAAGGGAAGTGCTACAGATGTCGTTTACCTGGACTTCTGTAAAGCCTTGGACACAGTGCTCCATAAAATCATTCTCCCTAAATTGGAAAGAGATGGATTTTATGAGTAGACTGCAAGATGCCTAAATTGGTTGGGCAGTCACATCCAAAGGGTTGTGGTCAACAACTCAGTGTCCTGATGGACATCAGTGGCAAATGGTTTCTCTTAGGGATATTGGAACAAGTGTTATTTAATATCTTCATTAATGACACAGAACAAGGGATCAAGTGCTGCCTTAGCAGATTTGCAGATGATACCAAGCTTAGTGGTGCGCTTGCCACACTCTCAAGGACAGGATGTCATCCAGAGGGACCTGGACAAGCTCAAGAAGTGTGTCCATGGGAATATCATGTAGTTTAACAAGACAAGAACAAGGTGCTACACCTGAGTCAGGGCAAACCCCAGTATCAACACAGGCTGGGGATGAACAGATGGAGAGCAACCCTGCTGAGAAGGACGTAGGGGTATTGGTGGGTGAGAGGCTGGACATGACCCAGCAGTGTGCACTTGGAGCCCAGAAAGACAAACATGTCCCAGGCAGCATCCAAAGCAGCATGGGCAGCAGGGTGAGGGAGGGGATTCTGTCCCTCTCTCCCCTCTGGTGTGACCCCAACTGGAGCACTGCATCCAGCTCTGGGGCCCCAGCACAGGAAAGACATGGACCTGTCCAGAGAAGGGCCACCAAGATGATTAGAGGGCTGAAGCATCTCTCCTGTGAGGAAAGGCTCAGATTGGAGAGAGTTGGATTTGGTCAGCCTGGAAAAGAGAAGGCTTTGGAGTACCCTAATTACAGCCTTCCGGTACCTGAATAGAGTGTAAAGATAGAGAATTTTTACAAACACCTGTAGTGACAGAACAAAGGGGACTGGATTCAAACTAGAAACTAAAAGAGAGTACATTCAGATTAGATATTTGGAAGAAATTATTTCTGTGAGGGTGATGAGACATGGGAACAGGTTGTCCAGAGAAGTTGTGGATGCCACATCCTTCGAGGTGTTCAATGGCCAGGCTAAGATGGAGGTCTGAGCAACTGGGTCTAGTGAAATGTCTGTTTCCCCATGGTAGGGGTTTTAGAACTAGATGATCTTTAAGCTTCCTTCCAACACAAATCATTCTATAATTCTATTATACTATGATTTTTTGGGTTTAGGCATCTTCCTGGTATTTAAACCTACATGCTTAAGATCTTGTACAGAGCTAAATCCTTTTCAAGGCATTACCTTTCTGGTATTTAACCAGATTCTTATGCAAGCTGTTATTTCTAACAAAAGCTAGTTATGCTGCAGCAACTGTTGTCTAATAAGATAATATATATTCTACCAGACGGATTTTTGTTGATCTTGGGATAAGCACAAATATGCTGATAATTGCTAAAACTGAGACTGTTTTTTCTGTATATTTTGGCATGTAGCAGGTTCATGGATCTTTTCCATTGTTGTAACTGTCTAGGGTAAACAGAATCTAATGCACTGTGGATAAATAGCACACAGCTACATGAAAAAAACAAAAGGTTAATTTATACTGAACTCACAGACTATGCGATGAGTAGGAATTTAACATCCTGTCTCACACAGTCAGAGAGAATAGTTCTTCTTCCAAGATTAATAGGCAAAATCCAAGAAGGTGACCATTTCTGCACAGAAGTCAAATGAATTCTATATAAGTTGTAGATCCTTTATCAAAATCATAAAACTTTTGCTTTTCAGTTATGGTAGAAACATTTCTTTGAGTTAGAACTCCCATCACATCCCTGCTTTTCCTAGGTTTGTGATCAGCCTCTGGAATTCACTGTCACAGGAATTCAGCAAATCATATATGGTGGAGGAAATTTTAAATGCTGCATTATGTGGGCTGAATGAGGCAATCATCTTCTTCAGCATCTTTTTACACCAGTAACATACCTCACTAAGACCAGTAACAGAAACAAATGTGTTCAATGTGTTCTAAAGAAGAAAAAAGTTGTCCTGGAAAGTAATTTTGAGAACAGGACATAGTTTTGGGCATTCAAAAATAAAAATTAATGTATGATCAATTTTGAGTTAATTAAGTTGACATTTTTAATCTCTGGATAGCAGGAATCAGCTATTAAGAAATGCAGCAGATACCTAAGTTCCTTGCATAAGGACTAGGCTTCCCACTGTGTTTAAAGCTACGTTCTTGAAATTTTGGTACCTCGCTACATGATTTTTTCTCAAGTTAAGGGCACCCAGATGACTTTTCCCCTGATCTTGCCCAACGCCTTGGAAAGCATTCGAAGGGGAAACTGTCTGCTCTATCCCAGTGTGTGTCTGCCCTCAGCTCTGTGAGCTGTTACCTCCTGTCAGGACTGGATGGGCTCCAGTGACAGAGGGCTCCAATCTCCTCTGCACCTTTTAGCTGCTCTTTGGATACCCATCCATAAGAAATATCTGGCTTATGTGATATATACACATATACATACCTCACATTGTAGGTCCTGCCTGTGAGCAGGGATTTTATGTACTGCATCAAATTTAGTCATGCTATTAATAAGTTCACAATTCTATGAATTTTTGTGAAAGTATTTCATCACAAAACCTTGTAAAATATATTTTTTATCCCTCTGAAAAGTTTGGACACTATTTTTCTTATTTCGTAATGAAGAAGAGATTTGATGTAATAAACCTCTGTCAAAGAAGAGAGTAGTCCTTAAGACTGGAATCTAATTCTCTGCTCAAAACCCTCTCTCAGACTAGTTTGCATTAGTAGAGGTAAAGATTTTTCTCTGTTTTGACAGGGCACCCTCACTTAACCTGCAGCACGAGTTAAGTGGCAGTCAGATCACTCTTCAGTGTGAATATTAATGAGAAGGTTTATAATAATCCTTCCCTTTCACAGTGGAACAGGAGCTAAAGTCCAACAGCAGGATCAAACAGGGTGGCATGGTACATGCATCAAACCATCTGGCTAATGCATAGCTCAGGGAAATGAGCCAAAACATTTCAGTCAAAACTCTTCACTGGAACAGTAATAGCCCATGAGTTCCTTTTCCCTAAAAACCCTGGAGGCAGAACAAAATATCCTGTCAAAATACATCAGTGCAGTGGAGCAAGAAAAACAAAAACTTCAGACAGTGCATTTGACCATGTGAAGATGTTTGTTTATTTCACAAACAATTTTTTTCTACTCTTCATTTTGCTCCCTGTCCCTCACCTGCCTTCTGTCTTTCACCTTCACACACAGCCTGGGTCTGGCTTTAACAGCCCATTAATTTATTCAATTAAAACTATGTTTCATTTAAAGGCAGTGTTTGTTACAAAACTTTATTTTCTTGTAGTTGCCCATTGTTGTGTGACTCAGTTGCTGAACTGACTCCTATCATTTCCCTAATCTGCTGCAAAGACAGGTTTCTAAAAATTTGTCTGCTAAGGACATCTTCCTGGATCTTGAGGCTTAAATGTAAATCCAAATACTATATTATTATATATATGGTTCCTCAGCACTGATATTGGTCATGATATTAGTACATCTTTTGTAGAGAAGCCTGTTGGTCTTGGTGTTAATAACTGAGCGTGCTCTTAAATTGCCATATCCAAAAAGCCCAGATAATGAGTTTCCAGCCCATTCTAAGTTGTAATACTAATGGGCATAAGACGGTAGGAGGAGATAGATACCAACAGACTCCAGAGCTCCCAGTGGCATTAAAACCCCTAAATATGATAAATTTACAGTTCTACAAGTGGCATTAAAGCCCCTAAAAATTATAAATGCACAGTTCTACCAACAGTTGTCAATGTTCGTTAATGATCAGGAGTGTTTCCGAAAAGGACACATTTGGTGGCTTTTTAACACCTTAGGTAACAGAGGCCAAATACTCTGGACTTTCACTGCTGAAAATCTAACACAGAGGATGAACTTACAAATTCCATTCTTTCTCCATTAATCACTAACATGCACAGGCTGGCATATTGAAATGGCATAGCAGGTTAATACAGAAGTACTCTGAAGAAATGTCATTTTTTAGTGTTCAAGTTTGGAATGGCCAGTGCTGATCAATTTCAGGGAGTTAGTGCATAGAAAAAACACACTGAGAGGAAAATCTGAATATCCAGATTGTAAATGAAATAGGAAAGAATAAAGCCAAGTTTCTAAGTGTCAAACCCAAAGTCTGTCCTGTTGCCAGGAGAAGTTTTGCAGTATTGTTGTCTCTTAAGTTTTAGGAGCAAAGTGGAAAGTTTCCAAGGCAGACATATGACTGCACCACTAATTGCCGTGTGCTGCTGTATGATGCAAGAGAGATTTAGCTGCGACCTGCAGTGACCCATCAAGCCATATTACAGTATGATGTAAAGGGGAACTGATTACTGATCTGGCAGTCATGGAGCTCCCACTTAGGTGAATTTGCAGGCAGGAATAGGTGATTTAATATTTTGCTGGAACTGGTCTCTGAGAATAGCTTTTTCCCCAAAATAGAAGTATCCATAAGATCTTCTTAGCATTAAGTAGAATTCTACTGGTGAAAAGCTCAGAATCAATTCTGCATGTGTTTTGAAGACTGTCCTTAAATTTTAACATAAAAAACTCCACCCAAATAAGACTATTTTTTAAATTGAAATGGTTTTGAAGTTCATTGAAGTATTTTTTATTGTTAAAATATATGAAGCAGCTTTTTGAAACAACTAAAGGCCAGAGTTATTTGTTTGGAGAAAATTTCTATCTGCCAAACCTTTCTGAGTTGAAATTTAGTGGTGTTGAAAAGGTCAATGACGTTTTGGTTATCAATTAAATCTATTTAATACTGCTGTACTTCTTGCACTCACTGAAGTTTTCATGAGAACTGTTGTATTTCCAGGACAGTTCTTGTTGCTTGTAGATGAAAACTGCAATTTCAGAAAAAAAAGTGAGAGGATTTGGGAGGTTTTTAAGATTTACTATAGTTTTTAAAAGTTTTTTTCATTTTAATTTTATTTCTTTTTGGTTTTATAGCCCAAAAGTCTAAGTAACTTTTGATTCAAAGCATATGGCTTCTCTTTACATAGGGAAAAGTTGGCTGTTGCACACTTTAAATATTTATAAACTTACATATTAGATAGGATAAGTTCACCAACCTTATGTCTAGAATCACAGACCCTGTTTTGCTTGATGTTTTTTTATTAAATGTGTTGCCTACTATGGCTTTGAATAGCCTTGTTTAATGTCCTGTTCTCCAATACTAGATCATCACTGACAATAATGTTGCTACTGCAGATAATACAACCATTACTACTACTACTATTTTGGAAGCACCAGTAATATGCAGCTGAAATCAGAGCATTTCTTTCTTGGAAGATCAGCACAAAAAATCCAAATGTCCCCAAAAAGGTCACACAAATCTAGTAGGAGACTCTGCATCATTAGCACAAAGTACTGCAACTCCCCTTCTGCTTTTGGTGTAGTGAACAACTTTCTCAAAAGAAATTAAAAAAACACACTTTACCTGAAGAATCAATAAGGAAAATCACTATCCCCAGCCTATCATGTGTCTTCTGTTATGTAACATCCTGTTAATCTCAAATGGATGTTGATAATGAATTGCAGTGAAATGTTCAAAAAGTCTCTTATTATCACTTTTATTCTATTTCACTATTTCATTTTATAGCATGTTCACAAAACTGTTGCATGTATACTCCTAATTAATTACAATTTCACACCAAGTCTGAAGATGTTTAGTACTTAGCAGAGTTATTTTATATGTGTCTAGATCAGTTTTTGTAATTATGTCTGTTTCAGAAAATGTGTTGTGAGCACAATGTAGCTAGTATTCTGTAACTAAAAATGTCAGTCTATCTCTATAATTTTTGTACTTTAAAATCTTAAAAAATACTTTTAAAATAGTCTCTGTTAACTAGTGAACATATCAAGACAGTCTAAAAACAAGATCACCATATAATTTTCTTTATATATCTCTATATATCCCTATAGATTTTTATATAGGGATATAACTTTTAGAAATGCATCAGAACTTTTATAAATTAAGGGCTGACATTATGAAATCCTTGTAATTCTGGAACTATTTTTGCAAATGAAGCAAAGTGCTGGAAAAGATTTCATTCACAGCTTTTAAAATCAGATGATGACCTTTCTGTATAATATCTTTCTCTATTATGCCATACTTGAGTGAAGAAATTTACCTTTTTATTCTCATATTTTATTCATTTGTATATAGAATGTATTCCAAAGTTAAAATTAATATCTGCTGCAAATAATGGTGGGTTATCAAAATTCAAGGAGTTTGAGACTAACATAATTTTTATGCTTTATTCTTATAAACTCACAGTAATCTTTTGAACATAATTAAGCCGAAATAAGCTCATTTCACTCAGGTAATGTTGATATTTGCATGGTTTTAAAGTATTAGTTGCTGCAAAGAAGTTGTTCCATGAACAGTGAAATTAGGGAAAATAAAATTTAGAAGGATTTGTGTTCATTCATACACAGCCTCTTACCACAACACATTCAGTCTTTTCCTTGTCCCAGTGCTTTGAAAATCTCTTGAATATATTATAAGGAATAGAGAGGAACAAGCATTAGAGAGAAAAAAACCCCTGAGCTTTGATCTGCATTTATGCTGGACTGGTATATATCTCAATGCATATTTTTTATTTAAAAAA